>PQWD01003121.1:0-117315 GCA_019425675.1 Leucinodes orbonalis
GTAATATATATTTAAGTTTTTTAAATTAGTAGTTGGCTTCGAAAGAAGCTGATTTCGGAAAACTATTATGCTCTTGATTTTTGTCTACCTATTTCCACGCTCTTCCAAGTTCACTAAAATTTTGTTTTCAAACACAAGTAGAATTGAAAATATTGATCTATAGGATATCAAATTTGCCAACTGAATTAACAATTTGCGTGTAATAAAATTTATTTGAGTAAGTGGACTCTAATTGATTAGCAAATAAGAGAGAACTGATAAAAACATAGAATATAACATTAGTCAATTTTAAACATCAAAGTGCATTTGGCAAGAGGCTCTTATGTCACGTCTCAGCGTTTTAACCAATGGTCTCAAGCCTTTATGGACATCAGGTACCTCCAATACACTTTGTGTCGATACTTTTAAGACATATACATACTTGTGTAGATTTGGACGTCTCATATAAGAGTTAATCCGCAAGGTTATAAATATGCTTTTAAACGACCCCTTAACCATCCGTGCCTTGTTTATGGTCTATTATAATATGGATACGAAACGAGATTATGGCTCAAGTACACATGTGTACTTATTATTAATTTATAAGAATGTAATTTGATATATGGAATAAGATAGCGTAATTTGATCTAAGTTAAGCAACCTCTTTCATTTAAGATTGAGAATGATCAATCCGAGCTTAATAACGATAAAATAGACAGATTTTTTTAATCAAATTTAGACCTTTCATATTGGAATAATATTAAGAATTCATTTCAAAAGCTATTTGAAATAACGCCAATGCACTAAATAGAACTTAAAGCACTATAAAACAGATGATTGATGTCTCCACTTTAAATTTAAAGTACTTTAAAAATTATACTTGTATGAAAATATTGTAATTTTAGACTCGTATCAAGTAACATGAGTGTAGTATTTTAGTTGTACATTACAACAACGTTAATACTCGAAGATATTTATCGAGAAATACACAACATATCACAAAAAAAACCCTACGAGAAACTCTTAATTCTTTTTAAATCGAACACATTGCTTTTTTTTTCTATTTTTATCCAGAATCAACAAGGTCCTCCCGACCCAAACTCCGTGTAACTAATAGCATTATTATTGGGAAGCCCTTATTACTTCTGTTTGGTGAGACCTCCTTTATTTTCGTTCGGGGCTTTAAAGCCGTATTAATCTTGCCAACTGACAGCGGCGCTGTTGCAGTCTCATTACCATCCTATCATTACGGCTTGTAAATAATGGTCTTCACGTACATCGCGATTGTTATTCGTGATTCTTTATTTACAACGTTTTTCATATTTCTTTATTACAAATTATCTTGTGTCTTTGTTTTAAAACTTTATCCGCTTTGTTTGTTTGCTCTACCAGGATGTATATAGTTATACTGTGTGATGACCTGCCTCATTCTCGAGCATCCGCCTTAGTGGGCGTCTACCTATGCTGCCAAGAGCAGTTTCTATTACCGAACTCGTCTACTCCACCATACAATGTTCGTGCGTCATACGTGACTACCCATGCCACTTCAACTTGCTGGATTCGAACTTTAGTTTTAATACACTGAGAAGAAACCTCGAGGCATAACTCGCACCATTCGCCCCTTGGTTTTTCTGCTTATGTATTTATTTATGTGACCCTTCTTATAATACTTGCCTTGAGGTATTAACAGTTAAGATCTCTAACTCATTTCACTTACACCTGTGCCTTTCGCGTAGTAAACATACTTACAAAACTACCCAAGTTTGTTCTTAGATAAAATTAACTAATAATATTAAAATCGGTCGCAGGTTTAAAATAAAAGATCAAAAGAAAAGTAGATCTCCAGTAGCAATTAAATATTGTTACATTGTATGCGCTCGTTTCCCTCCAGCGATACGCTAATTACGAAACTCGAAAAGGCAAGGTAATTGCTATCATTAGCATGAAATTAGCTTCGACTGTTTTAAGTTGTACCTTATTTGCAGTTGCACGGATCGTTCACTGGATCTTGGTGCATGAGTCTTGGATTTCATTTATCTTCTTTTTTCCTGTAGTTGTCATTATCAAACTGGCCTCATCCCTTCATGCGATCGCGCGGGTCTCGCGCACTCGTAAAACATTGCTATATTTTAATAAAGGATTTAAAAATATAATATAATTTAGCATGTTCTAACTGGCCCCTTAATAGATAGCTTTCGAAATGCGTGAAAGATTTTTTTAAATTGCGTAAAGTTGGCTTTCTAATAAACAAGAAAGAACATTATTGACTGCATCCTTAATACATTATGATAAAAAACTCTATAGCTTAATTTAAACATCAAAACAAAACAAAAAACGAAAAACAAAGATTTCCTCTTTATCATATGAGTGTATAGAAGATAGCGGGACGAATAATGCGCTCACCTGGTGGTAGGTGATCAAAGATAGAATGTGGAACTAACATGATACTGTGTCAGGTTAGGTAGCTAGATTATCGGTGGTCATTTTCAGGAGGCACCACGGGCATGTGGTTGGCTTAAACTCCGGAAGTTTAATGCTGAGAACGACAGATGAAGTGTTGGAAGAAACCAATAACTGTTCATAGTTAAATGTAGAAGTGTTGCACTTACGTTTTAAAAAGAGGGTTTTTTGAGAAGTTAAAAAGAGCTAATTGATTAGCATCAAAGAATTTTCTGTCTAAAAATGCTGCAAATATACATGTCATGAAGCACGTTCATTCATTACCCAATGAAATAGCAAAAAGTATTTGTCAGCAATATTAAACTTCAAATTTGGTAATTATTTTCAAGTGCAGTGAAAAAGATAGTAATTCCTTTCTCGGCCTAATTCGTTAAAAAAGGAGTTCACCTATACTAAAAACTGCTAGATCCAGCCACAAAAGGGCCAAGATGGCAACACTGTTTCACAGTCTGATATATGGCAATATGGTGGATACTCGTACTTACATAGGGCGACTGTGTAACCTATTGAGTTAATCCTATGAATTTACTGTTAGTTTATATGTTTTAAACAGTGTATCATAGAAAGTTGACTTTATATGCCCACAGTGTTTTTCACGCTCTTTCCAGATGAACTAAGGGTCAATGCGTCAACATGTACCACTACTAACTATCTATCTATCTTGCCTTAGAATACGTTGAATTAAGTACTATTTCCATGTTGTTTAGTATTAATTTCGTAAAAGTAACTTACGAATAAGACTATTTATTTGCGGTTACGTGGCAAGGAATTGTATATTACTCCTTTAACTAAAATCCTATTACACGAGTTAATTTGAGCGCAAGCAGCTCATTTGCCTGAGCCACACTACAATATCTCAATCTTCTTGTGCACAGTAGGATTGCGTTTAAACTTTTATGCAAAATTTATTAGAATCTCTTTTAAATTTCAGCCTAATTGATTTATATAAATTTAAGAGTAGGTAATTGAAACTTCAAAATGCCATCGTGTATTAACGAAACATACCATAATGGTATAAAGTATATTTAATGTGTTAAATTATCTACTTGAGTACATCAAGAACACTTTTAACGTAAAATATATTAAATAATAACGTCTTGAAAAACAAATAATTTAAATGAAAATGTAATTAAAAGAAGTCCCTTTCGGCAAGTTTCCGAAAATACTGGTAGTATTTAGTTAAAATGGTGTATTAACAAATCGAGGTGAGCTGATCTGTGGTTAGTTGTTGCTTCGTGATTTCCCTTAAATTGATTGATGCAAAATCATATTATTTGGTCAATGTTACTCATTATAATATGAATCCACTATTAAGCACAAGGTCTTCCTTATTTAAAATTATCTTCTAATTTTATTACCTTATCAGTTATTGTTTAATCAAATTTAAAAAACAAAACTCATGGTTTATTTACTGCTATGGTATATGTAGTATGTATTTTTCTTCTTTAAAACTGCTAGAAGAAATTATATTTGGAATCAGCAGTACTTTTTGCTTTATTTTTCTAGAATTTAGTTACTTTAGTTCTGACTATTTATGTGTGTATACGAAGTTAATAAATAAGATTTTTCATATATTATATTAAATGTCGTTTAAGTTTTCAAAAATGTGTCCTAAAATTATTGGGTACAAACCACTGTGCACCATCAAATACTCGACGGAGCGCTGTGAAATTATCTCCAGCAACAACAGTAGCTAATCCCCTAATCTTTCTGAATTCAACGAAGAATTAATTATGTATTCCGAGGGCCAAGATAAGGGATACGAGTGTTTACTATACATGACTACATTCGAAAATAATCGAAAAAATATGATATTATATCACATATTATTGAATGCTTCAGGGGTTACAAAAGTTGTATGCTATTACAACTGAATGTAGGTAACACTGCCTTCCGATCTGAAGGGTGCAGGTTCAAATCCCGCCACGTACCAATGTATTTGAAATTATATGTATGTTATCCGACGCTCTTACGATGATGGAAAGCATCGTGAAGGAAACTCTGCGCACGCTGCCGAAGATGATCAAAGTTGTGGTAAAGTCGTTCAAACCCAGCACTGGCCTGCGTGGACGACTTTAAGGATCCGAAAACCTATATACTCCGTATAAAGGGTGAATAACGGCTTCGTGCTCTTAGGTAGGTACGTTTTATAAGCTTGAGTGGATGATGGATCTTTACCGGATAAAGATTATTATTATGAATTTTATTTTAAAAATAGTTCTCTCCGAAGAGGTTCGAATATTAGTTTATTATTATATGCTTGCATGTTTGCAGTTGTTAAAGTTCAATTCGGTGTTTGGCAGGATATTATCCGCGATGGTGAGAAATGTCGCTTAAGATCCCAAATGGGTCGGTTATCGGAATAAAAGTCAAAGACTAATTCACGAACGGCTTGGACCGTAAGCTTACCATTGCCGTCTTCACACAGCAAAGCGGGATCACACAGGGTAAGACAACCCGTGAGCTCGAGCGCCACGTCCCTTTCTAAGCTTGTGTATCGTGAATTCAGTCACGTGTCTGTTTGCTACGCTTGATATTATGTTTTGCCGTATTGCACGAATTGTTACTAAGAACAATAGCCTGAATAGAACGAGTTATTTGTTATTTAAGAGTGTCCGAGCTATTATTCGATTTATCTAAATAGTCTGTTGAGTGACCGCTCTCGCAAGCGTAGCTTGGGGACGGCCCTTCCCAGGCCGGCTTGAAAGGCTTGGCTGATGGAAGGCGGGCCGTAATTGGCAGCGAAATGGAACCTATCAGGACTGCAGTTGGAAATAGTCTACACGCTAGTTAAATCTCGTTAAAGCGCGCAGTTGACGCCACGCGCAGCGCAAAAATAAACGTCAGTTTTTTTCTAAAATTACCTTCCTTATTAACTACCATCCTTGTTATATTAGTTACCTTCCAAAAAATCCCGTCGAAATCGGTCCCGCCGAAAAAGACAGTACAAAACCATCTGAATGGATTATTTTCATCATTATAAATGCACCCATTTTGACATGCTTCTGTTGCGAGCGAGACTCCGTCGATATTTTTTTACGTCCATGCAAAGAAATCGGAATATAAAAGTAACTGCAACTGTTTATAAGAATTATATGATTACCATCGCAGTCTTTATGACAGCTTTACTAATGATCCGCGCATCCCTCCCGTGGAAAAAGATGAGCTAGGTATAATACCGTCAGAAAGCTCTTTAGACACCGAGTTAGAGATTTCTGGAGGGACGTGATGGAAATTTTTATTAGGTCACGACAGGACGTTTTAGAATTTTTAAAAAATGTAGAACGGGGATGCTCCCCGGGCAATATGCCGTGAGGTCCGTGCCTGGGTTTTGTTACATCGTTTTTGCTTTCCAATTTGTGTGGATTGTTAGAGAAATTCACTTTTGAAATGACTGGTAGAGTTTCGGGAAAAGTATTTTAAAATGTTGCTCTTCTCAGAGTGGCCAGTGTTAAATAGTTACTTAAAATAACAATTGAAACCTTTTTGGTGATGTTTGAATTAAATACACTTTTACACTATTCTAAATTATGCTTTTTTTTTTACTGCAGTCAAAGTTAACTATCAGTTAACCTATATTACGCCCAGTTTCAGACTTTCCACTAAAGCATAATTAAGTTACTTTTTAATTGCCCGATGGACCGACGACTCGCTGCCGTTTGAATGCTCTGCTGGTGGAGGTCTGGTGAATTGATGAGGAAAGCGGTAGGAATCTAAGACCAGGATATGTCTGGCGCGATAATGGGGTAGACCTAGATGTATAGCAGCCTGGACATGCGATAGCTTGAATAGGAAATGGTGGCTAATTAATGAAGATACAATTTCAAACATCCCAGAATTAACTGCGGCAAAGCTTTGATAAAAATGATTAGTTTTTATAATCTATGTTAAGAATAAGCTTTTTAAGCCCCAGTAAGACTATATAAACCATAAAACATCAACAAACAATTCCACGACATTACTCGCGCTTTAACAACGGAATGGCCGTTTTTACCGTCATAATTCAAATTTTAACGGACAATTAGGCAAACACATTAGGTACATTCGTTCCGTGTCGGTGGCTCATTGCGTGGGCCGTTGTCTAACGATTTGGAGGGTATAGATTCAAATCCCGCCACGTAGTACCAATGTAATTTCCAATTTTCAAAATTATACGTACGTTCGTTTTCTTTCACCGTAAGCCAAAGGAAAACATTGTTAGAAATCCTGCGAACGTCTGCGAAAAGATGCAAAGGTTGTGCGTAAATCGGCCAATTCGTATCCGTAAAATAATGCAATAAATAACATAATTTATTTAGCTAATCGATACTACTCGTATGAACAAATATAGCATTATTGTAAAATCTTTACTACTTTTTTCAAATAGCATTACTTTCTTTAAATTTAAAAAGGTACTAGCTATAAACACAGCTAAGTATTCAACAAAAAAAAAACTTAATAGAAATAATTCTGAAAACGAATATCGTAAATACTCAGCTTAATTCCTATTCTAGCGTAATGAGAAAGATGCTTATTTAATCGGCGAGCAAATATAATTTCAAGGCTCTTAGGGAAAAAAGTATAATTAAATACATTCACTGAATACACAGACCATTAGGCGACTGTGGGAGACCTTTGAAATGTTAAGATATAAAGCGTAGGTTTGTTACTGTGTAAATTGTAAAAGCAATTTTATTATAATAGCGTTACAGTTTATTTACTTTGATAAAGAAAATCATAAGTAATTAAGGCGAAAACTCAGCACTTACGTGGGCAAAAGTATTTATGTCCTATTATTCGTGTCGTGATTATAAAAAGCGTCGGAGGGTCATTGGTGTGGGCTGCCTACCTATCCGGGGGGTACAGGTTCAAACCGTGCCACGTGCCAATGTATTTTCGATATTTTGGATTTATGTACGTTTATCCGCGTCGATACGGCGATAGCTTACGGCGAGGAAAACATGTGAGGAAACTAAACACGTACGTATGTAAAAAACCTTACGTAAGGCCTACTAAGAGATTCAAGGGTTGTGCGTGAAGTCGGCCAATCCGCACTTAGACCTATAGGGAGGGAGGGAGTATTATTTATGTCGGAAAGACTCTGTTTAGTCTTAATTATAAAGTAATTACAACTAATTACAAAATTACCTCCTTCCTGTTCAGCGTTGGATTTGATCGCCGCGTGGTCCGGAGTGAGTTAAAATTCAACGGGGAAATGGCATAGCAAAAGGCACTTTGTGGGATTTTTCCAGTTTGGTAAACATAAAAACGTTATTCGACAACTTATACATACCATATGGATATAGTATCTTATAAATTATTGTTAGTACATTTAAGGAATTTTACTTTATTAACGTGAGGATACGTACCGTTGGATAACCTTCTCATAAAAGCAGCTCACATCGGGACGTGAGTCGGATCTCCAATTCTTTAGAGCTATTGGGCTGACTCTTAATCGCTATCAGGGAGGCAGTCTTTTCCGTATGATAGCATCGAACCATCGTTTGGTATTCTGCAAACATCCCGATGCACGCAAAAAGCGGGCAAACCCAACATATCCTAAAGACTCTTTGTATGTTTGACCCACAGATTACCCGTGTACATACTCTGGCAATATGATTTGAAAAAAGACACTTTAACCTCTTCTGTACACCGGTAAAACCTGCGAGCCAACATGTCCCCTCTCACCGCCAGAGCTCTACGCTCCCTTTCAATGTCAGCATCATCTTTGAGGTTTGATAAACAATAATTGTTTATCTAAGAAAAAGGAGATGATTAGGTTAGCAGGAGGCCACTTTAAGCTGGCAGTGCCGGTTGTTAAGGATTCACTTTAGTGCATTCTAAAATACGCCGAGATCTATAGATACTACTTAATCAAATCTCACTTCAAAAATAAGAGTTGTTCATCCAATTTATGAAAATTTTTCCATTAGTAAAGCACGAGATACTGCGCCCCCCAATGGTTCAGAACATCAGTTGGATCTTGATTGTTTGTCCGTAAGTCATCTTTCAGCGATTGTTCATTTTTATAGCTTCGTTAAGTTCCTTAAGGAAGCATTTACTTTTTAATTTACGGCATAAACAAAATCTTTATTCATATAATTAAAGAAACCTTTCCTTAAGGCAAACTAAGTACAAACTATACCTTATATTCTCATCAGCCACCGAGGCACGAGTTACCCGTATAGGCATTAGCCTTAGCGTCCACCGCGGCCAGTGCGGATTGACTACTTCACACACAACCTTCGAATCTCTTCGCAGGCGTGCATGAAGGTTCTCCACACTGTTTTCCTTCACCGTCATGAAGCGTCGATAACTACATAATTTCGAAATTCGAAAATACATTGTACGTGTCGGATTTGAACCAAAAGCCCTCCCGTAGAAGCGACAGCCACACCACGACCACCGACGCTCTTATATTTATTCGTATATATAAATATTTTATTTTAATTAAATTATCTCTATTTTCTCATTTTTCAAACTATTGTAGTTAACTGTAGATAAAAATCTCCCATTCTACGCGAGATGCCGGTATCCCTTCCTCATCCAGCTCCACAGCACTTTACAAGACGTCGGTCTATCAGGACGGAGGGCGTCCTACGCTACGCTTACAATACGATTATTTGAAGTCTTGTTTATTACAAAATGTTCCCTGTTTATTTTGTATCAATGAGTACCTAAATTATTGAAAGTTTTCACATAAAATATAATATTTTACGAATAAAAAACAATAATACATATACTTTATGTACTGTTTGTCAATGTTTACTCGCTAGTCGAACGGTTATAAGCTACAATAAAATATTTTTCAAATCAAAACAAAAAGCCCAAATAAACAGATCTATAAATATTGCGAGCTTAAAACTATTCGCAACTCCACTCCATAAGTCTCAAAGCAGTTGTCAATTCAAATGTTCTAAAACTGTACATTGTCGTGCAAAAGGAATACGTGAACATCGAATCGTGGCCATGAATATATGCAAGGACTGATGTGTTGCAGGCAAGATGCACTAGATAATGCACCCTCCACTATAAGTGGCGGCACTTAGTGTTGCTACGCTTTTAGTGTTTTATAGTGCTGTTGCAGCTGCGATATTATATAGCGCTGTATGCACCGAGCAATGGAGCATAGTGCGCAATTAGTTACGGTTTGGATGAGTATATTGAGTTTATCTTGTAATATTTTTCGTCTTAGTTCATTGCAAAAGATGCGTTATCGACAGTTTGTAAGTTCTCTTTGTAACTAGAGAATGTTGTGTATGCCTGTAATTGGTGCATGTACTAAAACATTAATAAAAATATTTTGAATTCCTAGTTAATATTTACTTTTTGGCATACCTATAAATAAATAAATGATGGATGAACGCGATGGTCAGCTTGCTCACCTGGTGGTAAGTGATACGCCTGTTCATGACAGAAGTATGTTAGGAAATTCCATAAGTAAGATATATATTAAAATTATTATAGTTACTCATACCTACGATTACATCACTGTCAAATACAAAATAGCACACATCATCAATAATATCACATTTTTTTCGTAACTGTCTCGATCTGCAACCTTAAATCCCAAGTTTTTGACCCCAATTTCCGAATTAAAACAAACTGAACCTGGCAGCACTAGCCTCTACTCATCTTCTTTACCTTGGATTTGAATATAACAATACGTTTTTGTTCCTTCCAAATCTTGAATGGACTTGGATTTATATAACACCTAATGAAAATATTTTAATAATGCAACAAAAAGAGACATAAACAAAGCTTGGCATATTCAAGTCTATCTGGCATTGTCAGTTTTATCAAAGAGCTATACCCAATCCTTTCCGCGTTAACAAATTTACCGAAAACAAAGCAGGTAACAAAATAACAGCGGACAGGCCTTATTCAATTAGCGGACGCGGGATTCGCTATTACGGGATTCGAGTGGGATTTATTTGTCGTCGCTTTGACAGGACGCTCGCGATGGCCGGGACTGCAAAAAGGAATTACATTACGGGTGCCCTCTATTTGCCTTTTAGGGACTGACAATATGCAATTAAAGAGGGTAGAAGGAGGATTTTTCATTTAAGAACTTCTTACACAGCACCACCTAGCCCCAAACTAAACGTTTAGCCTGTAATATGGGTACTAAATAACTGATAAATATACTATTTTTTTGTAAATACATACTTTTTATAAATAGAAATACCCAGACCATAACAAACAGACATGTCACAAATGTTTTGTACTGCCCGGAAATCGAACCCGGAACGCTTGTTTAGTAGCCGCCATCTTTTTTAGGTTCATGCAATAGATATTTTATCTCTAGTTAAGGAAACTCGATTTAAACAAAATTATGTATGTAATATGAATTATGGTCATTAAAACATATTGATAATGATTTATTTCATTCGCTAAAACAATTATTAATGTCCACATTTCGATAAACTTTTTTATAAATTGCGCGCAATGACCGGCGCTCCTAATGGAAAGTGTTACCGCCACCCATGGACCGTTACAGCTGAGGTCACAGAGATGCTTTGCAAGCCCTTTGTATAGAGTGAATTTTGAATGGCAGCCATTTAACCTTTTATTGCACTCCTATTGGAACCTAATACCATATAGGTTTATCATAAAACTTTAACTAAATAAATGATAAATGAATATATAGCTCGTACTACTTTATTCAGTGCGTGGGCACCGCCCATCTCACAGCGCCTGCGCCTTCTCCGCAACACGACGGCTGTGAACATTATTTATATTTTTTTTGCTACACCACCTGCACTTGTCATTCACCTGTCGCATACACATGTTTGAAACTATAAATCGGATGACATAATGAATGCTCGGCATCATGGCCATACCCTACGCTGCGTAGATTAAAGAAATTGAATTTTAAAAAAACACCTAGAACAAGATTAAAGGAAGTGTCCTGCATGCAAAATCAGGAAAAAAAGAAAAATTATAAAGTCCTAATACACCCCGCTCGGAACCTAGCTCGACGCATTCTTCATAAATATCGACGCGAATCTATCAGAGCTTTTGTAATAGTTTAGTGCGTTGCAATCAAGTCCATTGATTCCCTAAAAACTGATGTTAAATAATAGTTATGACCAATTAATGAAACTTTCAACTACTGTTAACTCATGGGAGACTGAAATGAGTAGTTTTGCAACGACGATTGCATCAGTAACTGCACAAATGTCTAATCTCAAGGATGAGAATGATAAACTAAAGCAGAAGTTAGATCATCTTCGATTAAAGGTGACAGACATCTCTGACTACAATCAGCGCAATGAACGTCGAATGGGTTCGTCGGTCAAACATACAAATTAATGGGGTCCCTGAGAAAAAGGGGGAGAACCTTTTGAATGTCGTAAAGACCTTAGCGCAACAATGTAATTTTAACATTAATGTTGACAGTGATGTTGATTTTGTTACCCGAGTGACGGTAAAGAATGACAGTGACATTAAGACCCCAAAATCAATTATTTTGAAAATGCATTCAAGATATAAAAAAGATGATTTTCTATCATTGCTGCGTTAATTGAAGAATTGTACCGCAAGTGACATAGGTATTACAGGAGCGCAGAGTGATCATAAAATATTTTTAATGAGCATCTTTCGCAAGGGAGAAGGGCTACGTTTACTGCGCAATCATGGTGCGTCGTAGCGACCAATCGCCAATCTTACATATCACATCTGAACTTTCTTTAACAAAATTGTATAAGAGTTATGTCTGTTTATCATTTTTGTATTTTATTACTTGTTTCATTAATGGCTGCTACTAATAACTTCATTACTGCGATAGGTATGGCATTGGAAATGGTTGGGTATCAATTTGCTTTTTTTAAAGTGAATACTTCAGTGTTGATGTTGTTGCAAGCCCTAATTAATGATATGATTATTTTGAAATCCTTTAAACTGGCTTTGGAGCCGCGAGTAAACTTGTTCGGGAAGATTTTCCAACTTTGTTTTTTCTTAATAAACATTAACTTAAATCTAGTTAAATTAAATATTTACAGAGTCACTTAACATTTACTACCAAAATGTCAGAGGTCTACGGACAAAAGTGAAACAATTTTACAGAAATATGATAAATTCTGATCACGATATTTTATGTTTAAGTGAAACTTTGTTGTTACCAGGGATCAATAATGCTGAATTGTTTGACTCTCGGTTTAACGTTTACCGTAACGATCGTAATTTTGAAAAGTTATTGGTCAACAAGAGGGATGGAACTTTGATAGCAGTTCGTCGTGAAATAAATATAAGTTTACAGGGACTATGCAAAATGCCTCTTATGTACGACGCTGACGTAACGTGTGTTAATATTTTATTAGGCCAAGGTCCTACCACATCCATGTTAAGGTTATTTTGCTGCTACTTTTCTCAAAATTAAAATCAATCGTGAGCGGAACTATCGTTTTATGAATATCTATCTGACTTGAAAATGGACCATTATGACCATTTTTAATTGGTGGGCGATTTTAACATCACAATTGACAGATGGGTTTTTAACCCCGACTCTCATGATAATTATATGTCTTTGGTAAATCCTTATGATAACATTTTGACATCACAATTATTTTCGTTTTATGCTTTAATGACTGGCATCAATATAATGGGATAAATAACATGAACAGTAGGAAGTTGGAGCTGGTAATATCTGACTTAAAATGTAATTTTCATGCAGCAGACTATGATAAAATTCATCATGAACTCTCTTATATTGATTGGGAGGAATATTTAAATCATAACAATATTGTAAATGCTGTGGATTGTTTCTATGCAGTTATAAATGATGTGATAAGTAGGTTTGTTCCTCAAAAAGTTATTTAAAATAACAAAAGAGACCCTGTTTGGTTTAACAAACGACTTATAAGACTTATAAATAGGAAACGTAAACTACATAAAAAATGGAAAATTTATGGCAGACGAAACGACTACGATAACTTTTCGAATGCGCGGCAGGATGTTAAAGTCTATGAATCTCATTGTTATGATCAATTATATGCTGAGAGAACATTCATCAGATCTAAGCACTTTTGGTCTTTTATTAAGTCAAAGCGAAATGAAAATGATATAACTAATACCTTATACCTAAATGATATGCAAGCGTCTGAAGGTCAGGAAATAGCTGACCTATTTAATTCATTTTTCCATTCTGTCTTTGAATCACCTTCTAATGCTGCCTCGAATTGTAATATCGTAAGCAATGATTGTCTCATTAATTCTGTTAATATTAATGTAGCTGTTGTGGAAAAGTACTTAAAGAATATTGATATCAATAAGGGTATAGGCCTTGATGGTATTCATCCAATATTTCTTAAACAATGTAGTAAGTATTTATCAGTGCCTCTTTCACTGCTCTTTAATAACTCTTTAAAACAGGGTGTGATGCCTTCAACTTGGAAGAAGTCATAATAGTTCCATATTTAAGAATGGAGACAAACATGACATCTCTAATTATCGTGGCATCTCTAAACTGTCCGTTATACCCAAGCTCTTTGAAAGGATTATTTATGATGATTCTTTTGCCAGCAATCAGGCCGCTTATAATACCCGGTCAACATGGTTTATACCGGGACGATCGACAGAATCCAACTTGTGCGAGTTTTTGGATTTGACCTTGGAGGCTACGGAGAATGGGTACCAAGTGGACGCGGTATACCGATTTTCCCAAAGCGTTTGACAAAATATCCCAATCTTTTAATCACAAAACTTGAAAATATCGGTATACATGGTGATCTCTTGAGATGGTTAACTTCATATTTACGCGAAAGATCCCAGGCAGTAGCGGTTAAGGGTTATACTTCAAGTTTTGTACCAATTACATCTGGTGTGCCTCAGGGCTCGCACCTCGGTCCTCTTATTTTATTATATAATCAATGACATCGCATTGCTTTTTTAATTCAAAAACCTTATTTTATGCTGACGATGCAAAGATTTTTACTTTTGTTAAATCTGAAGAACACTCGCGGCTATTTTAAATAGACCTTAATAATTTTATGCATATTGTTCAGCTAACAATCTAAAATTAAATATCGACAAATGTCACACTTTGATGTTTTCCAGGAAAAAACATCCTTTTATGTACAATTATAAATTTAATGATATTTCAATTAAAATAGTGACTGAGGTCAGGATTTGGTCATCAAGGTGTACCCCTTGATAATAAACTAGATTTTGCATCACATATTCGAAAAAATACTGCTTAGTGCCATTTTTTCTATTCCCTTTTGTAGAACAAATTACTCAAAGAACAGATTTCTAATTCGTGCTTGCAATACACATAATACACATTATAATTATACCGATATTTTTAACTGTAAACTATGTGTATTTGTTTCATATGTTAAAAAAGTTCAGCACAATTGAGTACCTTCTATATGAATATGTTTGTTATTCATATAAATAAACATAATTTTATTATAAGAAAGCAAGATATAGGTTCCTTTGTGACTTTAAAATTTTAAGTATTTTTTATTTTTATTTTTTTGTATTAATCTTTATTTGAAAAATGTGTTAATGCATTTGCATCAATGCAACAGTGAATGTAAGCGGTTTTTAAATGTTTGTTACACGATCAGTTCAGTGTCGAAATGAACAACTTTAATGATATAAGTCAATCAACTTCGATATGCAATACTTAACGTTGGAAACCTTTTTGATTGTGTTGTTTATTTGTTTTTAGTCATATGTTAAATTAAGGCTGTATGTTTCTTTAATTAAATAAATAAATAAAAAAAAAACTCCGCACGCTGTGAACCCGCCTCACTCAGTTCATTAAAAATTATTGCTTTTTAAAGTAATCATGTATTGTCAATCTATCGCAAAGAGTTTAACATGATTTTCAGTGTTTGATTTTGTATCAATAGATTTGCCCCCTATTTAGTGCATGTACTTTAATAATAATAAGTTTATTTATTTATTTATCAACCCCAATTACAAAATTTCTTAATGTCTATTACATATTTACAAAATACTCGTATTGGAACTTTCGCGATGACAGCTGTATGTGGTAAAAACCATGTCACAGCTGCCAATCGCCCTTGTCCAAGGACTGGAATAGGTGCATCAGTTATTCAGTACCTGTTGTATGAAGATTCCATAATCAAGATCTATGAGCATTAACATACATACATATTGTTTATATATAATTGATAAATTATTACTTTGAATCGTAGGTCCTACTTTAAAAAAAAGATAATGTTTTCGATTTCACCTGTATAAGAATACTCACTTTTTGTTAGTTTGCGTAAACCATAGATTTAGTATTAGCGCGCTTCGCTTACAAGATACACAAAGCGTGGGAGTGAGAGGTCCTTAATCAATTCTGAACGCCCGAGAGAAAAAGAGACAGAGAAAATATAGAAATATGTTATTGTTTTTCGCGACTAAGAGCCCAAAGCGGCCCGGTGTGTTGTCAGTGTCAGTGAAAATTGTAAATATTATTGCTAATTGTTCTATTAATATTGTAATTTACTTTAATACAATTATGGTGTCTTGTGCTGTACCTGGATGCAACGCTACTAGGCGAAATAATCCAATTAATACATTTACTGGTAAATACGATTTTATCATTGGAATTTTACGAATCATTTTTTACTAATTTCAGCTAGAAATTGGCTTATAAATATAAGTTTTAAATATAATTTTATTCCTTTATATATTTGAGATAAATAGTGTTTTTTATTTAAATTCGCGAAAATAATGTATAAAATAGCAAATTGTTTGTTTACGCTAGTGCTTGACAAAGCGGTGACGTCATTACAATCGATATAAAACATACATATTGGTAAATAAATTTCGTTTTTTTCAGGTTTCCATACAGTTCAGCATTGATGGAAAAATGAATGCGGACTTAAAATAGACCAGATTAAACTCTTAATAGAAACTATGCTTATCTTAGAATTAAAACTTGTAAATTAAGCAAGGAAACGATACGAACACATCTCAAAAAAGTGTTACATTGAGAAGGTAATAAATAAAATAATTTAAAAGTATTGAGTTAATTAATTTATGTATCTATACTGATATATAAAGCTGAAGAGTTTGTTTGTTTAAACTTACTTATCTCAGGAACTACTGGACCAATTAGAAAAAATATTTCTGTTTTAGATTTCTTATTTATCGATAAAGATACGCTGTACTAAAAACAATAGTAGTGGAGCAGTAAAAAATAATATTGAACATTTTCTACTTAGAGCTTTCCGCTGCGTGCGCTGTGAAAACGGTTAAAGTTTCGCAAAAGTCGTGTATGAGAGTTCTAAAAAAGAACGTGACAGCATGACAGAATGTCATATCTTTAAAGGTTAGCTCACAATAACTTAAATTTATCTAAAATAATGCATTATTTGCGAAGGTGTTTTCATAAACAAAGTATTAATCCCTATACAAATAAAAATATTATTTATCACGAGTATTTCATTTGAAACAAATTTCCCTTCACAGCATTTAATTAAAATTAATATCTCAGTTCCTCCGAGCTCAGGAGGTATCGCAGATATTAGCTCAAAGTAACTAAGTACTGGCCACCATCGGTCACCGTCGTTATAAGTTCTAAACAATTATAGGTTTGCTGATGATTCAGATTCATCTGGATTAAAATACCCATGATTTTCTTGGTTTCTGTACGAAAAGAGACCGCCCGTTGATTTACATCATAATCGATAATAAGAACTTTGAGCGTGGACAACACTATTTGAAACTTACACATAGACATTCACCAAAACATATTTACTTCAATATTTTTGTCATGCCTCTAAGCCGCCTTTGTGTATCTTGTATATACTATATCTATGGCGTAAACAATGAATGCTTCTAATTTTGAAACTGACTAAACAATACTCCAATATACAGAATTAATTTCACCGTTCGTATGCGAGCCGCGAGTCGGGATTGTAAAATCAATGGCAGTTTGTTCTAGGATCCAGTTCATTAGTCCGTTAATGAAACCGTATACGGTACGTGCCCGGCGCCGTATAGCCTTCAACGTTGTTCAGGCAATCTTGTGCAACTGATATTCAATGGACAGTTATCCTACGAGGGATTTCTAAGTTTTTAAAAATATGACGATAAGTAAATATATTTTTTTTGCAGCGCCATAAGCCCTAAATTGATGAAGTAGCTTCTACTGTATGTAACGTAAAAAGGACCACATTTACTAGGTGGTAGACTTAGTATTGAGTCCTCTAGGTGCACTTTTATGTTTTGATGACGGCACAGAATTATTTATTTATTTATAATTCCTTGTACATTTCCCGATCGTTGTAGCAATGACAGTCTGCGCTTACCGGCTCGTTACTCCGGTATGAAACCCTCTTTTCCGTTATGTTAATTAAAAGCTCTTCTGTGATTGGAAAACGCTTTTAGAATCTTTCAAATGGATATTCGTAAATTTATCACGAGACGTTATTTATCTTAAGTTTATCTTAAGTTGTTTATCTTAAGTTAATCTTAAGTTTATTAACTTGAAAATTAATACATTTACGAAAATGTAGGCGTATACAATTTGTCTTAAGTGTTGAATTTATAATTTTCTAGGAAATTAATAATATCGCGTTCTTTATATTTTCGGGAGACGTATACATTTATATATGGTGTAGTTTTTAGACTTTGGTTGACGATTGTGTAGGTTAAACTATCGTCATTTTGTCGGTCTTTGGATGGATGATCTCGTCATCAAGCCTAAAAAAGTTATGATATGGTTTTGTTACTTAGAATGGAAATCGTCAACACCCACGAATCTGTTGTGAGTAATAAATATTTATCAACAATTTTACTTTCTATAGATAAAATGGAAATAATCCTAAAATTATAGAATTACTTTTATCGCCGGATTTTACAAGGGAAATAACTATTCACTGTGTTTTCAAATGAATTCACGAGTATTCACAAAGTAACAACAGGAAGCTATAGAAAACAATTGGCGCCAGCGTGTTCTCTATTATCTGTTTGTAATCAGAAATAATTCGTTGTACATTTTCCGATCGCTGTAGCAATGACAGTCTGCGCTTACCGGCTCGTTAGTCCGGTAATGAAGCCGGGTAGCGCGTGACCGGTACCCATTATGACCATTTCTATAACATTACGACTTTTGTATAACACCTGGGGTATGTTGGATTAATTTATTTATTTATTATTATTTATAATGTGAATATGATTTTATGTAATGTAACTATTGTTTTGTATAATGTAATTATGGTTTTGTTTAATACGATTATGAATCTGGAAGGCGTAGGGATTAGTTTTTAAAATTATGATTTCATGTAGCATGATCGGTTGACAAGGAGGCCTCGAATAGGTGATCTTTTTAGGGTTCCGTAGCAAAATGGCAAAAATGGAACCCTTATAGATTCGTCAAGTCTGTCTGTCTGTCCGTCCGTCCGAATAATACAACCCTTTTTAACTCCGAAACTATAAGCACTACACTATTCAAACTTTGTACGTTTATGTATTCTGTGAACCGCTATTAGGTTTTAATAAGAAACTTGAAAATAATTAATATATTTTGGGGTTCCCCATACATTGAACTGAACCTCAATAATTTTTTTCATCGAACCCCCTCGTGTCAATGTGTATGGCTTGAAAAATGATATCGAGGTTTCTAATATCATTTTTTTATGAATTGAATAGTTTTCGCGAGAGACGCCTCCAAATTTGAAAAAAATGTGTCTCCCCCCTCTAATTTCTAAAGTTTGGGGTTGATAAAATCGAAAAAAAAAATGATGTACATTACCATAAAATGTAACAACGAAATTTAGTTTGAACGATTTCTAGTGAGTAGTAATTTAATATGTGAGAAACGGTGAACCACTATTTTTCATATTAAAGCTGTAGTAGGTGCCTAAGTAAATAAAAATTACTTTATTTTATGTTACTTGCTGCTGCGGAACCCTCCACGGGCGATTCCGACTCGCGCTTGGCCAATTTTTAACTTTGGAAGAGTCTCTCACGCAAAATATTCAATTTACAAATAAATGATATTAGAAACTGCCGTAAAAAGAAATGGTGTTGGGATAAAAATATTTCTAACAAATTTATGATAAATATTTTGCTTTTCTTTTCGTTTTCAGTGATGCATTTTCAAAGTAAAGGAAGTCAACCACAGTCTGCAAGCAATACTATCCCTACAACAATGGAGTGAAATACAATTTGAGGAGACAAACGTCTTCCTTAATAAGGAGCTCGTCGTAGCTCCACATACACGTGACGTCTACATAGCAGGGTTTGGGTTACAAATTTGCAAACAACTACTTCAATTGTCGACTCTATCGTGAGGGATTTACGTGCTAAATCACAATGTCACTGTGGTATTGGACATAAACAACACTGGCAACTGTCAGATTGGATATGCCTAACGTGTAGGTAACAGTGATGTAGATATGATACGATCTAACGAACTGTAATGTCACATGGTGGCCAGAGAGTTGGAGTTTTTTATATTTCGTGAATTTATCATTAGCTCATTAAATGTCATCAACGAGGGGCGCGAGCCTACTCGTAAAGGGTGTATAGGCCGTAGTCGTCCACGCGGGCCCAGTGCGGATTGGCTTACTCCACGCACAACCTTTAAATCAGTTCGCAGGCGCGCCCAGGTTTCCTCACGATATTTTCCTTTAAGTAAGAGCGTCGGATAGATGTACATATATTTTCTAAACGTGGCGGAATTTCAACGTGCGACCTCCAGATTAGAAAGCAACAGTCTACACTAATGAGCCACCGACGCTCGTTTTCGTCAATTTCGAAGTTTGAATCCCACGTCAAAAATGCATTGAGAAAAACCAATTGTGAGATTTCTTCTGTGTCTATAAAGCGTTAAATTAATTCACAGTTGTTAATATTTGGAACTAGCAAATGCTACTTAATATGTATTACTTGTATACCACTGTTACAAATTAAAGTGAATAAATGATTTTTTTATTCACGCTGTCTTCGTAGCCCCACACCGAGTCCTTCCGTTCGGGCCCCGTATCAATTAGGTCGGACTCGGTAAATAAGGCTTGATCCTGATTGTGTCCGGTTTGTTTTTGTCGCGTCCCACGCTGGCTTTGTTTTATTTTGTTCCATTGCCCTCCCCCGTGCCCTCTACCCCTCACCGAGTCAAACGTAGTGATGTCGTTCGATGGGAAACTATCGATATATAACGTTATTCCAATATTATCGATTGACTATCGATTGTATCGATAGCTTAGAAAGGAAATATGTGAATATCCACTGACATCCACACTGCGCCATATAGCCCTAAGTTATGCGTGAAAATTGTATTATGGGTACTAAACAATATATTTAAAAAAACATACTTAAATACATTTGTATATACTATTGCATGGAAGAATTACTATCAATACTATTTTTGTTCGTGACGATTAACCCATTGATTGCCAAAATAATTGGGTTCAATATCAAAGGGTGAAACTTGAATACTATTAATACGAGTATTACTAAGTCATCAATAGAATTATAGCACTAAGCTATCGATACTATCGATACTCGTATCGATATTCTTACTGATTAGCGAGGTCAACTATCGATAGTTTGGCACCACTACCCGAGTTAAGTTGGACGGGTCAACAGAACTATTGGGTTTCAACCCGCGTCCACTTCAGGTGTAAACTCAAACAGCGCTTTGGAGGGCCGAATAGCGGATGACAGTTGGATCGATGGCTTGGAGTTCAGTAAAATAGCCAGCAGTATGTTTGTTCATTTTAAAGTTTGCCGCGCGGTGAAATATTGCTTTTCCGTAATTTTCCGTAATAAAAGAATTGTCTAAAATAAAAGTAGCCTACTTATAATTTTCCTTATTACATCAGCTACCTGCCAAAAAAAGTCCCTTCCAAATCCAGCTAGCCGTTTCAGAGATTGCTTGGAACAAACAGACAGATAAAAAATCACATACATGAAGGTTGTCTACACACACTACAGTGTGCGGGCGCTCTGAGAAGATCGGGAAAATTGATCTGCTTCTGGAGGTGGGCTGGCTGGAGTGACCAACAGGCCGCCAGGCTCACGCACAATGGTCCAATGCACGGAATAAGTGCGACCAACCTCATTTTAGAAGAACATAGAACATGGTCATCGGTTCTACAACATACGTGACTAGCCCATTGCCATTTCAACTGATCCGGTGAACTATGTCGAAAATTTCTGAATTAATACCAAGTTTTGAATTAACAGCCTCCAATCACCAAAATATAGAAAACTTGGAAATGTTTTATTGAAAACTGAACCCTATTTTTATAAAATAGAGCCCGTATTAAACCATTAGTTCTGCTTGCAATATCTCTGTATACACAAAAAGAACACGATACTCTGGAATTGATTTATAGCAAATTCTGACAGCTTACTCCGCTCATACAGAAACTTAGCTTGAAAATTTTTATAAATTGCACCTGTTTCTTAACATAATAAATAACACAGTATCGTCAAGTTAATAGTGTCATAATTAAGATGATCAGTTAAATTATAATGAAACCTCAGCTAACTTTAGAGTTCTTTTTTGCTAGTGAAATTGCATTTTCGTAACCACCATATCCATGTTTGACTATTGAATATGTTGAGCCTATGAATATCATCATCATCAGCTCATTAAACGTCCCCACCGAGGGGCACGAGCCTACCCGTATAGGGTGATTAGGCCTTAGTCGTCCACGCGGGCCCAGTGCGGATTGGACGACTTCACACACAACCTTCGAATCTCTTCGCAGGCGTGCATGAAGGTTTCCTCACGATGTTTTCCTTCACCGTAAGAGCGTCGGATAACGTACATATATTTTCGAAAAATCGAAAATACATTGGTACGTGTCGGGATTTGAACCTCAGCCCTCCCGGTAGGAAGGCGACAGTCCACACCACTGAGCCACCGACGCTCTATGAATGAATGATATGAGCCTATGAATATGAAAACCCCATATTCTATACCAGAAGCATGACATTTAATGAAAACGCGCGTTAAGTTGACTTGGGTCTGAAAGATATAACGGGAACTATAATAAGAGGGAACTAATGACAGTTATTTGCATGAAACAGGCAATTAATCCACACTGATAAGACTTAATACTCTTCATGTCAAAGTGTACGTGACTATTTATTTGTCCGCCTTTCACAGCAAAACAGAGTGACGAAGTTACGTGTTTTTGTAAATGTTGTTGGAAATGGAGATGGTTGAGGGAATAGAGAGTGACATATAATCATTTTATTGTCACTTTCTAATTGTTCCCTAAATGGGGAGAGGAATTTTGTACGGAGCATTACGTTATTCTCAAGGTAGAAAGCTAAAAACTGGTATGTGGAATATACAAACCATTGTCCTTTTTTGAAATCGGCCCTCATCCCCTTAAAAGAAGGGGTAACATTTTGTATAGGACTTTTCACTGTTTTTTATATAGTACTTAAAAATAAAAAAGATCTTTATGTCCAAAATACCAAAGTATATAAAACTTACCTTATTCTTTTAGTAAATTTCCGCAATCCTCTTAAATAGAAAATGAAACTTAGTGGGAGACTCCATATAATAAGGGCAGGTTCTATGGTTCTACGTAACCAATCAAGAAAAGAAAACTGTGTTATTCCAAATATAACGAGAGCGAAACCGCGGGAAAAGGCTAGTTAACATATAAAACAAAGCAAAGTTCAGAAACAAATTATGAGCTTATAACGACTCGGTCATTTAGTATCCAAATGCAACTAACAGCTATCTCTTTAAAACTTGCACGCTATGCAGTGTAGTTAAACCAACAAAATTTAATGAAATGCAGCACTTCATGGCGCTTGTGATATATACCACGAATAAACGCTAAGTTATAAAGTTTATTCGCGAATTGTTATATCAAAACACATTTTTATTATTTGCGCGAATTGTTATATCAAAACACATTTTTATTATTTTATATATAGGTAGGTACCATCGCCGTACTAGATATCCTCCCATGAAACTGGAGTGTTGCTGCAGTGCAGCATTGACGGAGGACAAGTACTGTCTATCAATTGTTGGTCTCCTCCAATGCCGCTCTGTCATGGTTAGGCGTATCATTTACCATCAGGGGAGCTTCTTGATCGTCCTGTACATAATAACATAAAAATAAATTAAAAACATTACCGGAGATGTCGTTATTGTCAAGATAGTCGTTAATGAGATGTGGAGAAGATAGATTCGGATATATATTCGTGCCTATATATACCTTGCTTTTGCCCTCGAGTTCGTTTGTTGAGGATATACGGGCAATTTTTTGAAAAAAAAATTAAGAAACGTAATTCACTGTGTTATATATTGTGATCGATTGTGACATTTATACTAAAATTTAAACCCAACTTTATACATAATCTGGAAATAAATAACAAAATTGTTAGAATTTATGTTAAAATCCTGTGCAGATTGAAACATTTATGTAAAAAATTTAACATAATATTGAACTGATTGCTATTTGTATGTTAGTTGACACAACTTTTGATCCATTAATTATTATTTTCATTTAGTATCATAAAAAATCACTTATGATCAGTAGGTACATTATCGGAACTAAATAAAAAAACAATAAAAAAACATCCGATCTCATACGCTGCCTAAATCTTGGCATAGACATCTTTATTTTATGCGAACAGTACGGTCAGGACGCTGACCATGGTAAGTGATACGCCTGACCATGACAGAGCAGCATTAAAGAATACCGGCAACTGATAGACAGTTATAATTCTCCATCAATGTCGCACTGCGCCCGTCACCCGAAACAACAGATAGGTCTCATATACTCGATAATTTT
The DNA here is from genome assembly GCA_019425675.1 of Leucinodes orbonalis. Classification (NCBI taxonomy): domain Eukaryota; kingdom Metazoa; phylum Arthropoda; class Insecta; order Lepidoptera; family Crambidae; genus Leucinodes; species Leucinodes orbonalis. Next base: position 24,162 of record PQWD01003121.1, read on the forward strand.
ACTAGCACAGGATGTAATTTCCTCAAAAAATATCTCCGTGCATCAATACAAGTTCCGGCAATGAATTACATTCCGTAACTGCACAGCACCAATCTGGGATAGTGTGCACCGTTCGCGACGAACTATTGTGCAGCGTAAGATGTAATCAGAACTGCACTTGAGTATTGTTATCGGGCTCTGCACTGTACGCTAGGCGCTGGTTAATTGCAATACTGGTGTGCAAGTTGCAAGCGATCGGATTTGAACTCGTTCCTGGTTTTGCCACCTGCTGAACTTATGTCGTAAAGTATGGCCCAGTGCGTATTAGTGGGCGTTAACGATTGATTGTAACCGGAACCGACTGCTTTACGTGCACTCTAAAACACGGAATAGTATTACTACTTTTTCTGTAATTTTATAAATGTTGTTTTAAAAAGAAATTAGTAAGCAATGTAGAAGATAGCCCAATTAACAGCAAGTGCCTATTTTACAGCAGCAACACACAAATTGTCGAATAAGTCTCAGTATCAGTATCTACTAATTTCTCACCACAAATCAATATGTAAACTTCCTTATAGGTAAGCAACGCAACCACGACACTTCTGGTGTCTCTATTGGTTATGGGCAGATATGATCACTTTTTATCAGGTGACACTCTTGGTCTCTTGCTCCCTATAAGATAAAAAACTATTATGGTGTCACTAAAAGAAACAAGAAAACTACGAGTGATCACTCACCCAACGAAACACTACTCGTTATTGACCGCCCGGTTTATGTATGGCCGAGATATCGCTGTACACACTTAAATTCTTAGTACAATTAACTTGGATTTTATACGAATAATCTTATCTAAGAACCTTTAAATATTTTAACCTACCTAATTAATGCCATGTTTCCATCATCCCTCCGTAACATAATGGCGATCTAATCGCTCTTAACTCAATAATAATTTTGATAAACACAACTAATTATTCTGGCGTAAACAAAAGCCTCTGAAAACATTAGTGAAGGTTAAGATAATGCTCGGGCTGCCATTTATCTTAATTATTTCAACCTACGATAATTCGCGTATTATGTGAGCTCATTAATAACATTCTGACGGTGTTAAACGTGAATTTGGGTTTAATTTTTGATGTGTTCTGACGACCGCTTTGTATCGCTTGATTACGATTATTATATTAGTTGTATTGTTTCAGAATCAGATGGAATGTTTTGTTAAGTTGTTTTGATACTACAGTTAAGCAGGCCCAGTGCGGATTCGTGGGTATAAAACGACTAACATCTTAAGATGGCGGCTTGAATTGACTAACGTGCCCTCCGAAGCTCCTCCATCCATCCTCATCTTTGTTTTCGGACAATCAGGTAATTCAGCCTGCAACATCATAACCAAACTAGGAAAAATTGCACAAAGTGACGTTAGTCCCGCGGGATTCAAAACCATGACCTCCGGGTCACTCACCACGGAGGCAGTTGGATTACGGCTCAATCTTCAAATTTCTATGCTGTGCAGAAGGCTGTGTGCCCTGCCGTGGGCTGTTATAGGCCGATGATGGTGATGATGGTAATTACAGCCATAAGACTCTGCTGAGAAAAACATTTCTTATTGGTTATAATGAAAAGAGGACTTCGAATCCGAAAGAAAGACCGCAAAGTGAAAGTCTCTGTGAGATTTTACCCAGTTTAGTTAGGACATTACAGGCTAAATTCCCTGTTTGTCTGAAAAGCTTCAAGCTTAACCTGCGTTCGGAGAGCACGTTAGGCCATCGGTTCCCACCAGAAGCTTGAGGTAGTAGTTTAAAACTTAACAATCTTCTTGAGCCCGTGTGGTGGATAACTGCCCAATCTACTCATAGCTACGAGTAAAATGCTATACTTAGTTCGTTCGCTCCAAAGTTCATAAACTAAAACTTATTCCATAACCATATTCGTAGATCAAGACTACAAAAATAAGATTTCCCATTCCAATAACAATTATTATTCATGTAATGCTGCCGATAACAAAGAGCTCAGTGATATAATCAGGGGAGACGCTTCATAATACAGAATCACAGTCCAAAAGATCTTGCTGTCTTTTTCGATCTTTGCATGCAAGTCACGTAGCTTTGGTAATGTTTATCAGCGGTGAGCTCGCTAAGTGAATAAGCTCGTGTAATGTTAGGTATTATCTGACGTGGAAACTTCCAGAGAAGCACAATAAAGTGGGATAACTATGAAAAATTTAATTAAGGCAATATATTTGCGTCTTACAACTAAACTAACAATATCGGATATTAAGGCTTTGTTAGCCGCTGGAAGACTTTTGGCTATACCCATCAAGTAATTTATTTTCTATAAGCATAGGTAATATTTTTGCTGATATGTTAGCAATTAAAACTTGCGTAGTTTTTTCTATGCCAAGAACATAAAAAACCGACACAGTCGTGGGTCTGATGACCGTCTGAGCAGCATAAGCGTTACATAGGACGCACTGCTCTCATTGCTGATCCGGAACTTGTTTTTATTTCTATCTAGAATCAGAAGAAAACCCAAGTTTGTTGTTAAGCGAAGCCTTCCTCTGCCTTCAACTATCGCTAATCGCCTTAACAAATTTTGTTATTAGGAGCAGATGAGCATGAGAGATACCTGATGTAAAGTAAACCTGCTTATGGACATCCCTATTCCCGACTATTATTCAATTTCCTTTAAGAAAAAAATATAACTAATAATGTGCTCATTATTAAGTTCATATGTCTTATGACTTAAGCCTATTGTGATGCAAGAGATAGCAGAACTAAGACATCTTTAATTGCTTTCAAGAATCCTACACCGTTTCCGATGCAGAATGGATTAACACGTTTCTCTTTGTTGGCGCAACAATAAACGATCGCTCTGGTTAAAAAGTCAGGTTCTTCTAAATTGCCCAGTTTTGATCTCCGTGCAATATTTATGAGGAAAATGTCGGCTGTCAAAACGTATAACTGCTTTAGTGTCCAGGGCTGCAATTCTGCTAATTTTGAAATGCGCTTATACGATCATAATTAAATGTGGTTCAACAGTAAAATTTTGCAGTTATTTGTTATTTTTATTGTAGGATTTTGATTGGCAACACAAAAAGACAATTTATTCTTTTATATAATTACAATTTTTAACTATAAACATTGAAGTTGTACCGGAATGCCAAATTTACAGTTGGATTGCAAAGTATCGTAATGGTATCGTATATGTTAATTATTAGAATTAAACCCCATTTCTTTCTTAGGCATATCGTTTTAATTTTCTTTAAAACCATACTAAACATAAATAAAACTTTGAGATGGGTACATCGCGAGATTGATAACTGGTCTTGGCACCCCGATGTGTATGTAATTCTCGCTGGCCATAGTTTAATATTTTTCCAATTTAAATCGATGCTTTTGAAAATATACCCTATGAGGAACGTGTAAAGCATATTATGGCATCGTCTAGGATATAGTCATGCGTGCTTATAGGCCATATTGGGAAAAATTGGGGCCATTTTAAAAGAATGATGGGACATTTTTTCGAGTGATTGCTGTCGATTTCTCATACATTTTATCGGTATCATAGTGTTATTGTTACGTTCCGAGTTTTGATGTCGCCATCATGATACGTGCTTCATATTTATAGAGTGCTTTGTCCTATTTCGGTTCTCTGTATAGGGAAGTGTAGATTTGTAGACGAATCAAAGACGAATAGTTTTTTATGTTATAAGTGAACAGGACGGTCAGAACGCTCACCTGATGGTATGTGATAGTTTATGATAGATTTTGGTGTAATGTTTCAAATGTCGGCTGTTACAGTTGGTTTATTTGCAAACGCTGATAACAACGGGGATCTTGATATTAGAAACTTTACAAACATGTAAATACATTTGCCGACCCGTGGGTTCGATCCACGGGCAGTGCAAATTTTTGTGTGCATGAACTTCTTTGATTACTTCGTCTGGATGTGCTTCGTGGAATGTCTCACGAATAAAGTCAATTATGATTTGAAACTAAATGTAGTTAAAGATAAGCCAATGACTATTTCTAAAAATATGTTCAAACTTTCTATTTATAGCTTTTGTAGTGAACGCGGGAAATATAATAGAGAAGCATACATTTGTAGGCAGTTGTTTTCCCACTAATCAATCTTAAAGTTTAACACTGGTATTTAACTTAATGTTTTACTCCAAAATATATAAAAACTCTTGGTTTTCTTTTGTCGTGCGTTTAACCATCCCACAATATACTTGGTAAACGTTTGCGTACACACTTCACAGCACATTCCATCTATCATATTTACAGCACTCTCGCATAAAAGGACTGGCATTAAGAATGGATTTTTCTCACAATATAACCATTACGGAGCGGCGTAAATCATTCAGTACAATACAAACGCGAAGATTGCTCCCAAATACTCGTCCAAAACGCTTGGTGTTTGCGCTGACATACCTTTTGGGTAATGTTTGTAAAGTGAAAAGTAACAACGCGTTGCGAATAAGGTAAAATTCTAACGGTAACTTGCTGCAAAAATAAATATAAAAAGCTCAATAAACAATTCTTTTTCTATTACATATAAATAGAATTGAAGTGTCTGTTTGTAAAATTTAAATAACATTTGTTTCTTCATGCATATGATACGGTACATATGCCAAAATAAAAATTTTATCCGTCTGTCTGTTTGTTCGGGGTAATCTCTGAAACTCGATGGATTTGGACGGGACTTTTTTGCAGGTAACTGATGTAATAAGGAAAACATAGGATACTTTTATTTAATTTTTAATTTAATAAAGCAATGTTTTACTACGCGGCGGCCACGCGTGTTGTGACTTGACGAAGCGATTTTAGGTTACGTTTTACTGCAAGAGGATATCTTGTACGCGGGTGATACCGCGGGGAACAGCTAGTAATAAATATATTTGATAATGAATTGATAAAATATCCACAAACATTCATACAACACCATGTAACCCCAAATTACTATTATTTATTAATTTATTGCGAGCGTCGGTGGCTCAATGGTGTGGACTGTCGCCTTCCTACCGGAAGGGCTGAGGTTCAAATCCCGACACGTACCAATGTATATTCCGAATTTTCGAAAAATATATGTACGTTATCCGACGCTCTTACGGTGAAGGAAAACATCGTGAGGAAACCTTCATGCACGCCTGCGAAGAGATTCGAAGGTTGTGTGTGAAGTCGTCCAATCCGCACTGGGCCCGCGTGGACGACTAAGGCCTAATCACCCTATACGGGTAGGCTCGTGCCCCTCGGTGGGGACGTTAATGAGCTGATGATGATGATGATGATTAATTTATTAAAATATCGAATGTTTTTCTTAATTACAAATCAGGTAAAAGTGCATCAGTTGAGAACTTAGATTAAGCATGTACTAGATGTAGTCATAAGACGTTGCCGCTCTTATATCATTGTAATGCAATACACGTCATGTATCTTTGTCTATCACACGAATCCTAGTTACGAGTAGAAGAGACGGTTGATAGACGTTTCACAACTTGACGTCGTGTCATTTAGTGGCCTCCAAAGAGGCCAAAACATTACGAGCTGTCGTGCAAATTTTTCACAAAGTGTCATAATTTTAATAAATATTTTGAAAGAATAAGTAAACGTAGAAAAAATGTCGTGTTCTGCGGTAAAATTGTTCTTCAAGAACCACCAAAGGAGGAGTAAAAGACCCGGATTATCATTTCATAAGTAAATATTTGACGACATTTTCATTCATATTACGTAGTTGTAATGAGACTTATGGATAAAAAACATGTAGTAGTAGACTTTAAATAATGTTAGACATACATTAGCTTGTATTAATTGTAGAAATTACGTCTAAAACAATTAATATTATGCATGAAAATTTAAGGATGTTACATAGTGATGTACTCAACATAGAATTTAATTCCATCGATAGTATTTCTTTCCTATTCAACCTATCGCAGTCCACTGCTGGACATAGGTCTCCCCCATTTCGCGCCAGATATCCCGGTCCTCCGCTTTCCTCATCCAGCCTCCACCAGCGACCTTTCGCAAGTCGTCGGTCCATCGGGCCGGAGGGCGTCCTACGCTACGCTTGCCGAGACGCGGTCTCCACCCAGAACTCGTGCTCCAACGGCCATCGGTTCTGCGACATACGTGACCAGCCCACTGCCATTCAACTTGCTGATCCGGCGGGCTATGTCGGTAACTTTAGTTCTCTTACGGATTAAATCATTTCTGATCTTATCCCTAAGAGAGACCCGAGCATAGCTCGCTCCATTGCGCGTTGAGTGACTTTGAACTTGTGAACCAATCCCGCAGTCAGTGTCCATGTCTCAGCTGCGTATGTAAGTACGGGTAGGACGCATTGCTCAAAGACTTTTGTCTTTAAGCATTGCGGAATTGTCGACGTGAAGACCTGACGTAACTTGCCGAATGCCGCCCAGCCCAACTGAATCCTCCTACTAGCTTCCCTCTCGAAATTGTGACGGCCAAGTTGGATGGTTTGGCCCAAGTAAACGTATTCTTGCACAACTTCGAGACGGATGCCATCGACGCATATCGGTTGTGGCATGACATGGTCATTGAACATGACTTTCGTCTTGTCCAAATTCATGCCAAGCCCAACTCGTCGGGAGGATTCATTTAACAGTTTCTTTAATACAATTATTGAATTTTTAGGTTCCCGAAATGTCCACAAATCAGAGAAGAATGGGTTAAAAGTGTAAGGCGTGAAAACTGGGAGCCTACGAAGAACTCCAGGCTTTGCTCAAAACATTTTGAGCAATCCTGTTTCATCGTAGGCTTATCAATAAAAAAACTGAAATCCGATGCAGTACCAACCATTTTTGAAGGATATCCTGGATATTATCAACCTGTTAGTTATTTTTACTATTTAGACCCTTTTATGCGAGTCTTTTCTGTATAACTGGTTAGAGTCTTCTTAATATAATCAAATCTTTGAACCGGTGTGGTAGATTCAAAATACTTTTTAATTTCTTTTTAGGGTTCCGTAGTCAAACAGCAAAAAACAGAACCCTTATAGATTCGTCATGTCTGTATGTTTGTCCGAATATCACATCAACTTTTCTCAGAAAATTTAAAAACTATAAAAATATTGTTATAATTTTGCAAGAACATATTTGTGTTCTGTAATCCACATTATAATTTTAACAAAAAAACATGAAAAAAAAAATGTTTTTAGGTCGCATATTTTAAACTGAAACTTTTTTTCATGATACCCACTATTGTGGGTTATCAATGTAGGTATGTATGGGTCTTTAAAAATGATAATGAGGCTTTCAGTATATATTTTTTTAAATAAAATAATTTTTAAGTTTGAGTTTGTGAGTGTTATTTAAAATTTGTTATTTTACCGTAAAAATATAATATAGTCTATTTAATACCTACCAATAATATTTTGTTTTATTTGTTCCAACATCATCTAATTTTTAACCCAGGAAGACCAAACTTCAAAATATTTGCGTATAAAATTTATTATGGTAACGCTTTATTTTTAATTTTTGTTGTAGATAAAATTAACAACGTTGCTGTATCTGACTCCATGTTATTTTTAACACAATTTATAATCATCTAATTCTGCAGGTGCGACGACGACGCCCGGCTTAATTCTAGCAATATGTTCGATACCAAGGTCACATCCCTAGTGACGCACACTAATACAAATCTGTAACTGCACACTAACAAAAATTAGACACCGCTTTTGAATATACAGTCTGTCTACCTCATAATATGTCTATGGTTGAGAATCTAAAATTTGAACGTCATTAGTCGTAATGCCATAGGAAATAAATACTTTGGCAGATATAAAAAGTAGCTCATTTGATCAATTAGACATCATAAGACGAACAAAAAACTACCCAATATAACTCGCTGAGTAGGGATTCTACGAGTTGTTATTTGTAGGTTGGCAGCAATTTTTAACATAATACTTACCATGGCCTTATGTCTTTGACAACACTACTTGTCAAATAACAAGCGAAAACCAAAAACTTGAGCCCGAATCCATCAGCTCGTTATCTCTGATCGCACATTCGGGATCCAATAAGAGGCGAGTTTTTGCCGAGTCCACATTTATCTTCCGAATGAGATCGGGCCCTTATTTCAGACCCTGCGAGGGCATAATTGAATGGGCCCATAAGTCTGCTAAAGGATACTGTCACTTTTGGAATTGACTCGGTTACAACTACAGGGGACCCGTGATTTGTAATATCGATGCAATTTTCCGTTACGATGACATCTCTTTGGGTACTTGGTTTTACGAGTTAGAGTAAAATAAGTCTGATATTTTTTGTAATACCTTTGTATCAATAGATGGACGTCAATATTATAAGTAATATAGAATCTACGAAAAACTACCGCTTAACAAAAAGGAAACTGTTGTATTTAATGAAATATATGTACTCGTCATTTTTAGGGTTCCGTAGCCAAATGGCAAAAAACGGAACCCTTAAAGATTCGTCAAGTCTGTCTGTCTGTCCGTCCGTATGTCACACCCTTTTTTCTTCGAAACTATAAACTATACAAATTTTTCCGTTCCAATGTAACCCCCTCTTGGTATTTCTCGGGCAAAAGTTGCGGGGCGAAAGTGAGGTGAAACGGTAAATATTATAAATGCAAGCGCGCTCGGGTCCGGTTAAATCATTCGGAAACCGCCTCAGGTGTGCCCTGCTGGAATAAAATGCATTTCGCCGGGCAAATCTTGGCGTCATTGTAGTGTAGGGGACATGCATTGGGTACAAGCTGTATTCAATCTTACATAGTATCTTTGCATTTATGATTTCAGTATCGATGGTGTAGGTAATATAAATAAGTTATGCCGCAGCATCGATATGGTTTATATAAAAACAGGTATAACGTGTTTGCAGCTAGTAGATTATATAATAAAGTAAATCAAACTTTGGTATTGTAACCATTGCTGCTTCATAGCAACTATTTATATTTGTGGAGCAATTACTGATATTACTATTTTTATTTAATTAACAGGTTCTTGGAGTCTTGAAATGCAGGGAAATCCCTAACATAAATCATTTAATAGAAATTCATGTGTGAACATCTGCGTGATACCAAAATGTCATTTATATCTCGAGTTTTAGATATTTTCGGCCTGTAGAGTTACAAAGGTGACCTAATGTATTCTTAACGTAAAAAAGCAATTATACTTTAATACTACTGCCACTGTATCAAGAAGTCAATCAAATTGTATGTTTTATTATGTACAAAGGTATAAAAAGATTTCAGACCTAAATACTAGTAACCTTATAGTTAGAGATAATTAAACAAGAGTTCCCATAAGGATATTTGCTTAGATATAACCAAAGTAGTTTACACCTAAGCAAATATCCTCCTGCAAACCAAAAGACCAGAATATTTTTAACAAACCATATTGTATAATACCAGCACTCTCAACCCTGGACTACAATGAAAATATCGGCAAAGGACTTTAGTTTACACGGCTTTGCATGTCTACGTCTGTGCTTGGTTTGCTTCGTATTTCATATAGATGCAGCGGCGATTCTTAGGTTTCTTTAGCTTTAATTAAGATTATTGAATGAATACCCATAGACATTTCATACACAATGATTTTTAGCAAACAATTTTGACGGTGTATGACTATCGCATTTGGGTGACAACCGCGCAAGTCAAGCAAGTAAGTGTTGTTAAATAAAATTATTATAAGCTTCCAACCGTAATCAAAAAATACATGATATCATGAGCGTAAACAAAATACTTCCGCCACAAAGAATTTCCGCCGTACCGGCCACCGCACCTCCAAAGTGTTAAAGTAATAAAACTCAATAGGCTCTTTACACACGTGACCAGCCCACAAATGGATGTGAATTAGATAAAACAGCAAAACATCGGCTCATGTCACAGAATCAAGGTAATCTATAAACCATGGCATCAAATGACTCCATGATCAAATAAGCACTATCAGTCACATATGCAAATAGCTAAATCACAAAGCTAGAGCACAGCGCTCTGTGGAAGTATTGATTTTGGTCTAACTTTAAATGCAAGCGTATAAATAGGCAGCCAATCGTACAGTGGTTTTCGCGTAGCCAACCTCGGTGCACTAATTTCGCTGTGCATTTGAAATGCAGCCGAGATATATTGATGCCTGTCTGGTGTTTGTGGCGGCCATTTTCTTTTTCGGACCCTTCTCATGTCGAATAAGCTTCGACGTCATAATACGGCCACGACCCCAATCCGAGTAATTTTGAAATGCCCGATCGTTATTGTCTCAAAAGTAAATTTTGCACTCATATGTTCTGTTTTATGGTAGCTTTTGTTCTTAATTCGCAGAGAGACTCATCATATGCGTGCTCTATCATCATCAACAGCCTAACATGTCCCCTGCTGAACGAAGGCCTCCCCTAATGATAACTACGCAGACGGATCCCTTGCAGTTGACCTTCATCTGTTACCCGCCACATTAACCAGGGCATCCGTCCATCTGGTTGGGGGTCAGCCTACGCTTCATTTTCCTTTACGCGGACGCTACTTAAGAACCCCATTGGCTATCGGTTCTACGCACTATGTCCTGCCAGTAGGCAGGACATAGTGCGTAGTCCGCTATGTCGGTCACTCTAGTTCTCCTCCGGACATTCAAGTTCCGCATCTAATCGCGTAGGGAAACATCTAAAATAGCCCTCTCTGGGATAGAATAAAAAAATATTGCTGATATTTACACAGCGCCATCTAAGTTCAAGATAAGCGTGAAGCTTGTGAAACGGGTACTGAATAACGGATAAACATACTTATATAACTTACTTTATTGTAAATACCTACATATTATACATTGAAACACCCTGACCAATACAAACAGGCATGTTCATGCTCACAAATATTTGTACTGGGGATCGAATCCGGATCCCTTGTGTAGTAGCCGACCTCTCAAATATTACACGGAATGGGTCGTCAATACTTCTGGTAAGACTTTGTTGATTACTTATCAATGAAAATCTTGCCACTGCTATTTATTCAAGCGCGATTCGAACAAAACCAAACCGTACACTGTTTTTTAATAAAATACATATAAGGAATTCGGTACGTGCTCCAGAATATCTTGGTGGTCCCGTTCGCGGCTGGATTTATTTTTATTTCGCGTTGAATTCATGGCTGCTTATGGTTTTAGTTTGAATATCACATAAAATTTTCATATACACTGGAAAACGTAAGAATATCACAACAAGCCCCACATCGCAGTTGTAGTTAAGTTTCAGTTGTTATTAGTCATGAGGATTTAGGGAGCAGTAATTGTGTGCTTTTAAGTTTGACCAGCTTAACAACGTCTTCTTGAGATTGATGACTTTTGTTGTAACATAAAGAGTACTTGATATACGGAAATATATGTCTTCATGGTTAAGCGTTAAGATAGCTGTGTTATCTGAAGGTCGTGGTAGAGAATCCAAAGGGAAAATGGAATAGTGAATGTTAATATTAGCGAATTTTATTATATTTTGGTTAAGACATGTTAAGGAAGGCCTTTTTTAAACTGAGGTGAACTTTTGGCTCCGAATTTTAGCCTTCGTAGCTTCACCGGGCAAAAAACGAGCACAGATGGGTTTCAGAATAATAAGAAATTAATAGATTAAAGATGTCTATTAAGTGGTAAGGATTTTATTGTGCCATATTGCGCTTATCCATAATTTTAGTATACATAAAATATTTTTTATTGTGGACCTCTTACCGGGAGGGCTGAGGTTCAAATCCCGACGCGTACCAATGTATTTTCGAATTTTCGAAATTATATGTACGTTATCCGACGCTCTTACGGTGAAGGAAAACATCGTTCACCGTAAGAGCGTCGGGTCGTTTAATGAGCTGATGAAGGTTGTGGGCGGCCAATCCACACCACACTGGATCCGCGTGGACAACTAGGGGTTGTACTCCCTTTTACGCGTAGGCTCGTGCTACTTGGTGAGGACGTAGCTGATGATAATGAACTTAACTAAATCTCTTTTTTTTTCTTTCTCCAATCTATCGCAATCTACAGCTCTACCATTCCACCTGCGTTTCCTCATCCAGCTCCACCAGCGTTCTATAGGAAGTCATCGAGCACCAGGCTGGAGGGCGTTCTACGCTACGCTTGCTATAAAGCTGCTTCATGATTCGTCTGAAAAACAAATAAAGCACACGCCACTCCCAAAAGCTCACGCCTGAACCTTAAAAAGATAGGCAGAGATGATAGAGTGCCACTTTCCTGACATACACATTCGATAAGTCAAGAGATTTCGCGAGATCGATTGCATACAATGCAAAGTAATATTTATTTATATTTCTGTGGCATACTAATATTAAGTATTATTGTTAATACTACTGTGCTGCTTCTTTGGTGGCTGCATTAGTGGAAATTTCTTGATCCCAAGACTAATAATCGTAGGGCTTCTGCAGCTGCCACAGTTGCAGCATGTGTTTAAAATTTTTTTAATTTTAGATTCTTTTTTCTTATGCATGTCGTGGTTAGTAAATTAAGACATCATTTTAGCACTAAATTTAGATTTATGTAAACCAAAACTTGTATATTCAGTGATTGTTTGTTGGTTGTCCTTAATAAAATAAATAAAACATCTCTATTCCTTCCTTAAATCCATCAATTCTCTTCCTGTCAATATCAATCGTTTCAAAACATTTCTATTCGTCATGCTTGTGTCCTGAGCCTTTTTAGGACATTTAAATTTTTAACTCGCCTGAGCCAACTAGAACTACAGTTTATGTTAGCATGACCTAGACACGTCATATTACATACCACAGTTTCTCTTTGAAATGAAGTAAATAATGTAACTAAACACACATAGTTCCAGTTCCACGCCAATGTTTACAGCGATATTCGTGTTTAATCCAACTACACTAAATAACACGCTCCGAGTTTAAACTAAATGCGTTAAATTCGGTTTTATCTGCTACCTGGTACTGTCGTAACTACCAGGTAGTGTTTGGGACATTAACTCGGACGTTGGCTTTTCAATTTGAACTTAATTTACGGCATCAATTAAGTTTTACTTGGTTTGGAATCTGTATAGAATTACGCGGTTTATATACGTAACAAATGTTTTATATAATAAACCACGTGGTGGATTGCGACCAAACCCCCCATATTTTTTACAACTCTATTACAAGAATGTGTTCACCTCTATAATGAATTAATCTCTGAGCACTCTTTTTTGGATATTTTCGATACAATAAAGATATAAATAAATAAATATCTATGTTATATGGGAAGGCATATCCCTTCACTTATAGGCCGTGATGATGATGACAATGATGAATTCTTTGCCTTCTATATAATGTCCATAACCTACTTATCCCTATCTAAGGAATCGTTTTTCTTTTGTACACCAACCTGATGATCTTGTAGGTCCCACTTAAGGTTCTTCTTAAATTTCCAGCACATAGTCTGATTTCTTCTCCTATTCTTCTCTGTTCATGCAGTCAGACTGTGGGAATTCGCTGCCTTCCATATTCGCGATAGTGCAAGTGTCTCTTGTTTAAGAAACGAGTTAAAGAATTCATATCTTTCTTCTATTTTAAATATGCTTGATAGTCATATTTTTCTACATGTAAATTTATCATTTATTTATATGTCTATATGAATTAAAAATATTTAGGGAGTGCTTATATATTTTTTTTAAACGTCTATATATATATATATATATATATATTTCATATATGTGTATTTTTATTTTATTATTAGTACACACCCTTGCCTACGTTTTCTTACTTTTTTTTTGTTTTGCCAGCTGGAAGAAATTTCATTGTGAAATAAGCTGTGCCTTTGTAACGTACTTTTCCATGTTTATTGTGTTTTGTCTTTTCTGTTGTGCATAAATTGTTTAAATAAAAAATAAATAATGAATGCCTTACCTTATTAGCGGCAAAGTTACTCGAAAAGTCATTCTGACGTCATGATGGTATTTATTTTACTGTATCTACTTAAGAATATGCAGGTATATTTTTATAGATCGTAGAGGGGTTAACAATTCATGAATGATCGGTTCACGAGGGATGATGACAATTTTTTTTTCTGTATAATATCGATGAACCGCATAATAATATAAACATTGGTAAAAAAATTACTCCTTTAACATTAAAACTCACAAGAGATTTTCCAATTCTAAAAACAGGTTAATGGCTTTCCAAAACGCTTCATACAAATGTACTCAGTTATGACGTCACGCATCAGTAATTAGTACGCATAGTTTGTGAATTTCGTACTACAACTATATTAAATGTTGCGTTTACTAAAACGGTTTCATAGCAAAAGTTGCTTTAAATTGTATGTGTTATCCTTTTGTTAACACAATTTTTGACAATTAATGTATTTAAAAATGGACTTGCCCATTAACTTTGAAGACTAATAAAATTCATAAAATGAGTTTTCGAGCTGAGAGTAAGCACATCGTTATATGTAACCCAGATTTGTAATAATATGAAATAGTTCTTACGATTTCAGAACCCAGTCATCATGCCTATTACACCAAACAATGAAGTCTTTGATAATTCCCTAAATAACAACTATCACTGATCCTATTTTAATATAGAAAATTTTCGCAAAACTAATACTTTTTTATAACACAAAGTAACCAACTTACAATTCGAGTTTTAATATGGGTACAACGCTACTGCACTTTGGCAAAGAAATATTTACGAAAAGTGTAAGATTTCTTAACAAATACAAGTATATTTTATACGTAACGAGACTGCATGTTTTAAGAACACAGAAATATTCAAGGAAAATGACACAGAATTTTATTGAGGTTAGTACATGGAATATACGAGAAAATGCATGGCGCACGACTAAGTGCTTCATGATAAAGGATACTTCGAAAGTATATTATATTATGAATTTCCTGGGGTACACCTGAGCCGAAACTCTTAATACAAAACTGTCTCTTGAATGGAATTTATTTTTATAAGTCTCCTTCTTGAATAAATAATAATAAATAAATGTGTACTGGCATTCACACAGCGTCACCTCGCCCTAAACTAAGCATCTTACCCGTAGTATGGATATTCAGTAACGGACAAAAAGACTTTTACACTTTTATTGAAAAATAAATACATAGAGACACTCATACCAATACAATCATGTTCATGTACACAGATGTTTATATTGCCCCGGTGATTGAACCTGGAAGACTTAGTGTAGTAGCTGACTTTTCAAGCATTACACCAAATAGATCGTCGTATTTATATGTTTTTCCTCGTACTCAGTGGTTGCAAATGAACCAACGGAACTCCATAACACAGGTTTTACCTAGAACAGGTTCCGCTCGCTCAATATGACTAGACAAAACATTTAAATTTACATTTTATCGTCAAATAAAATTATTGATTATGAAATAACCTGTACTGTTATCATATTGATGGATAAATAAACGATTATGTTATTATTATTATAACTACATAGCCATAATGTAACAATAATAAATATAATTATACAGCAAATCAAAGTGATAATTAAAATAATGAGTCGGCATGCCGGTATCAACGACAAATTAATTTCGCAGCCAAATAATAAATTACGCGCTCGCCCGCGGCCGCGTGAGATATTCGTGTTTTCGCCCGTTCGCAACATAATTTCCAATGAAATTCACCCGAAAATGATGGGCAGCGCCGATTGCGAGCTGTCAAAGGGTGACTACCATTATTGTGTGGGGCTGGCCATTCATTGCAGTCGTTTGCTGGCCAGCTAGCTCATCAAAATGATTCACGTTGATCAATATGCTTTATTATTTTATGGTATGTTACAAAGTGTACAGGACGGTCAAGACCGGAAGTCGATCATCGGGGACGACTAAGCCATTCACCCTACGCGGGTAGGGTCCTGCCTCTCGTGGAGTCAAATATATTTTTTTATGTTATAAGTGTACAGGACGTTTAGGACGCTCACCTGATGGTAAGTGATACGCCTGACCATAACAAAGTGGCAATGATTGAGACTAACAACTGACAAACAGTTATTTTCCATCAATGCCGCACTGCGCCCGGAACCCGAGACAACAGATGTTAGGTCTCTTATAGGTACCTGGTATTTTTACTGTTAGTTGACGCTGTTTTAAAATAATTTTAGAGTCATATTGTCCGCTTATATCATCCCATTACAGGACACAAGCCTCACCGCACAGCAAAACTAGAAATATTTAATATTTTAATGACTTTTTATTATTATCAGTTTTTATCAAAAAAATAATTTAAGTTGCAAAACATTTACCAAGTGCCCTTCCATTGCACATTTTGCCATCCTTTCAGTGAGACCACTGACAACTAGATTTTTAAACCTGAACCCGACATGATAAGCCGGCGGGCGGAGGGTGCTTCATTAAAATGTGACGTCACGGAGTGAAGAGGCCCTAGCGGCCGGCGACACTCACCCTCGAGAGACCGCTGCAGAGTAACTGCGGTACAGGGGGATGCTACGGAACGAAGGCTTAAGAATCTCACAGAAAGTACATTAAGGGAAATATTTTTTGTAAGTAGCTTGACGATTGTCTTTACTTTAACCTTCTTATACGATAAAAATATCTGTAATTGCGCTGTGTAATTATTAAGGTTATTAACATAATTAAAGTAATATTCGACGACCCATTTGGTGTAACGGTCGGGACGTCGACTACAACACCAAGGGTTCCGGGTTCGATCCCCGGGCAGTACAAACATTTGTGTGCATGAACATGTCTGTTTGTAATGGTCTGGGTGTTTTCTATGCACAATATGTATGTATTTACGAAAAAAATGTATATAAGTATGTTTATCCGTTGTTTAGTATCCATAATACAGGCTTCACACTTAACTTGGGGGCTAGATGGAGCTGTGTAAATGTCAGTGGATATTTATTTATTATTTATAAGCTGCAATAAATGAGTGAAGGGGCCCCAGTGGCCGGCGACACTCGCGCTCGAGAGACCGCTGCAGAGTGACTGGGGTATATATGATGCTACGGAACGACGGCTTAGGAATCTATGAGATGGTATATTTGGCAAAATGGGAAAAAAAACTACAAAGTTTATCTTTGTGTAGGTTTACAACCTTTGGAATGCGCAGGGGTCTTAGTTTTTAGATTTGAGCCAGTGCTCACTACACTACAAATTGCAGCTAAATTGGACTATTATTAAATAAATAATTAATTATCACCTGACATGGACACAGCGCCTACTACTCGTAGCTAGAAACTAAGCAATAGCCTGTGATATGGATACTTAACAACTGATAAACATACGTATATAATTTTTTGTTAAATACATACATATTATACATAGAAACAACCAACTTATACAAAAACATGTGCATGCATACAAATTAATGTTTGTACTGCCCGGGGATCGAACCCGGAACCCTTGGTGTAATAGCTGACGTCTCAACCATTACACCAGATGGGTCGATTGGATTAACCCTTTGAACGCCAATGACACCTAAAGGCGTCAGAAACTACATTATCTATTGTGTCTGGATGTCTTGCGTTTAAATGCCAAGTGTAAACGTTTTTAAGTCACATGCACATGTCATGTCATTAAAATGTCGCGGCCCGCTGTCCGCAAGTGGCAGCACGGTGCACTTCCACTAACAACGTAACCAGTTTTGTACTACATAGTTTATACTCGAGTGACATGCATTGAGTGACAGTTGTACTATACATTGGTACTTACTAGTGTTTTCAAGTGTACTTACCACGAGATGAGCTGTATGACTAATCGTCACTTTATAGGTGATAGACTCGGTAATGAGTCGTCTAGGTAGGTTCCACCGCAATGCCAGATATCGTCCTGTGAAACAGGATTGATAAGCATTTTGTGTTTCGGGATGAGGGCACTGTAGCTTGTAAAATTACTGGATACAAGAGACCTAACATCTGTTGTCTCGGGTGATTGCGGCATTGATGGAGAATAAAATCTCTTTATCAGTTGTTGGTCTCCTTCAATGCCGCACTGTCATGGTCAGGTGTATCACTTACCATCACGTGAGCGTCCTGACCGCCCTGTTCAGTTCGTAACATAAAATAATATGCACAAGCACGGAGAAACATCAACCAAAAAATGGCCGAGCCGCTTATGTGTCAAGCGGCTCTTGACTTATTATTATATATATGACATATCATTATTCATTATAATTTTGACCTTAAGGTGTCAATAAAAGGGTACAAAATCAAAATCACCAGTATACTATGTCACTTTGACATGTAGCGAGCGACGTGATTACGAATGAAAATTTAGCCCAACTGACGCGATGAACAAAATTTTGACGCGAACACTTTTTGAGTGAGATTGTGATTCTAGTTAGTTTATTGTTTATCTTAACAATTAAGTTATTAATCATTACGCACAACCAGAACAAATATTGGCTCTGTGCACGATTACAGCGCCAACTAGCGTCCACAAATTTGTGGGCTCTGTCACATTGACATTTAGGTCGTATATTTGTGAAAAAATATCGAAATGAAAAAATAACAAATGTTTTCGGCTTGTAACTTGTTTTGATTTCACGATTTGGGTGGAAAAAAGGTTTTCAAATCATTTTGGTCATTCAAATCAAATGAGGTAAGTCCGAAAAGTGTGATTAATTTTGATTGTGTTAGGGTTTGTTTACTTCATTTATAATTGTAGTTTTACAGTAAAACAACAAGAAAAAGCTACATTAATGGTTTCATTATATATTAGTAAATATATTTAAATGTTCCTGTATCGCTAGTAATAAATTAAATATAGTTTTTATATTGAAATGAGTATTGTTTTGAAGACCGGGTTCGTGAGTGTTACTCACAATATCAAACTTGCATTTACTATTTCTGCCAGTATTCTTGCAGTTTACAACACAACAACTACTGTGACTCATTTTTGTTAGCGGACTAATGCGATTAATTAATGATATTAAAATGTTTTTATGTAGAATCGCTTTGCCATTGACAGATACATCTGATGACAGAGCTTACATTATTTCTACTTTTGACCACCATGAGCGCTGCGATAGATTATGTTACCCCCACCTAGTACTTCGCACCAGCGAATAAGTAACAGTTCAAAAAAGAAGTGTTACGAGAATTTAATATTTTGCACCGTAACCATCTAAAGTTCACATTTGCTCTAGTAGATTTTATTGTAAACAAGCCTTTTTTGTTTGAAAAATAAAACATAAAATGCAACAGCAAACGACTGCAATATGAAAACAAGAGGATATCCGTAACGGATGCTGCCGAGTTACTTCAACGAGTTGGAATAATTAATTTTATTAAGTCGGGAAAACAATTGATTGGTTATGATTTCGGTTATCGCGTTAAATTGATAAATCATGCAGTAAATGGACGTATTAAAATACATATTGTCTAATACATAAAATGTGCCCCGATATCACAGCTACTGTCTATTCATTTTGACAAATGACTTCAGTTTTTGCATCATTTACTACGCAATAAAAGATTTAGAATAAGCGTGCTGCGCTTATATATATATGATGCAATCCATGTTCTTTCCATTTTTTTTCTCGGCTCTGTGGATAGAGGCTAGTGAGAGAATTTTGACACACTACTTTGCTGTCAGTGACACTCCACTTCATTTTTTTATACGTTTGGCAATAATGTGGCAACATGCTCTCTTCTTACACAATATGTGTCATTTAGCCCCAATGATATTCTGTATATGTAAAGTAAATACGCCATCCATGTCTCAAAATGAACCGCCAAAGAGAATACAGTGTGTAGGCTTTTGTTTAGGTAAATGTCCGCTATTGCAAATTTGTGTATGTGGCTGTTGTGAGCATATTACGAATCTATACTTTACATCATTGTTTGGCCCGGTAAGCATATCAGCGGCCCAGTTAAAACTCTTTTCATTCTGTCTTCGTACCGGCAAAGTCACCGAAAAGATGGGATAGACTCGAATTTATCTGCCCGATCGATTTTGTCAATATGGTGGAAGAATATTGTACCTTCAGCCCGATGGCAAATAATCTTTATCATCGGAAACGATTTGATTTGCTGAGACAAATCACTCACTTGCAGAAATACTTCTGGTGGCCCCCAATTCGCTAATTTTAAAATGCGCTAATTCTTTCTTCTTATCGAGTCGATATGGATTAACAAGTTAAATATGGAAACGCAACCAATATTGGGCCACTTTGATAGCCCTTTCATTTGCCACCCAGAGGAAAGCGCTCGAAGATGGACAGTTCGGGCAGGACAGTAGGTTTTCCATTGTCTGAGGGGCACCACAGTCATGTATACTGCTTCTGGAATCCCATCTTACCTGATTCTCACGGCACCATAATTTTCCAGACCACCCAGGGAAGATCACTGCTCGGAGGCAGCTCTTCAGCCAAACGGAGGTGTCTCGACGAGGTCGGGAATAATTAATTCCACCACATCAACCTGGCCATAGATGACTCAGCGGATTTAATTTCGGTTGTTTGAGAAAACAATTGCGAATGCACTTATACGATTGTTATTGTGTCTCAATAGTTAAATTTTGCGCTTATTCGTTCTGTAATAAGGCACAAATTTATTTGGTAACACCGTTACACAATTTATTATACTTAAGAATTACTTTTTCAAAATATGTGGTGTTATTATAAGTAAATAAAATAAAATATCGAACCCGGAACCCTTGGTGTTACAGTCGACGTCTCGACCTCACACCGAATAGGTCGTCAAAATGGTATATTGGTTGAGATGTTTGCTCTTGCACCAAGGGTTCCGGGTTCGATTCCCGAACCGTATAAATATTTTTGTGATATCTGTTTGAAATGTCTGGGTGTTTTCTGTATATAATATGAATTTACAAAAATAAAATAGATAAGAATGTTTATCCTTTGTTTAGTACCCATATTACAGGATCAATAGTTAATACTTAGTTTGGGACTAGCGCAGTGTGAATATCAGTGGATATTTATCTACATTAAAGTTGTACTGGTATACCTTATTCTAATTAATTAATTCCAGTTCGATTGTAAATTGGCGTGTATCAAAAAAAATAGTGGGATTGAGACCGTGGAATATCTTTTCTACGTAATATCAACATTGAACCATGCGCAAGCAAAAGGACGGTAACATTTTTATTAAAATATGGCCCGAATTACGTTTTCTAAATGAATAAATTTTAGACGTTCCCCTGTTTTACGCGCCCGAGGTTTTAATAAAAAACCTTGGACTGTAAATTGTGTTTATCTGAATGTGGTTTCACAGGTCTTATTCCTTGATATTTAACTTTTCTTATTTTAGATACCACCATTATCACAAAGACACCAAAATCTTTTGTGATAATGTTGGTATCTAAATTAAACGAGCATATATTAAAAATCTTACACGCTTAATGTTACAGCCATGATTATATAATAAACGCTAGGTTAACGTTTACAAGGAATAAATATTTTTAATAATTGGTAGATGTTCAAAATTATTCATACTTTTAAACTCATCACTGTTTTTGTTTTAGTATTATTTTGGAAAGAGTTGCCATTGACATGTGTTAATAAGGATGTTAAGAATTTCAATGTCAGATCAGCTGCTCGATATATAACAGGATTGACTACAAACAGTTAAAAATACATTTTAAAATGATTATCTTAAAAATATCAATAAAAAAAATCTCGTTTATCTTAGGGTTTTTTGCAAATGTTATTATTGAACCCATTATAAACACAAATAACATTTGCACAAAAATGTCAAGCTCATACAATAAAACACAAAACGCTATATTGCATTAAAATAATTAACACATTCTTCAGCGAACCGCAGTAATGAATCACAGAATTCTTCCGGTTGTTGTGACGTCATTGTTTTAATATTTATATTTATTTACATCCCGCAGAACTAGGTAGCCATTATCTTAAGCCACAGGCGGGGGGAGATAGGGCACTGCATAATATTCGCATTAAAGCCCCTTTACTAGCGTTCTATCGACTATCACCCGATGCTCAGCATCTTTGCGGGACTCCAAATGATATCATTAATGTTTGATGCCCATTTTTTCCCGCCCTCCTCTCCTTTTAAAGATAGTTCGTTGAATATGTAATAGGGTGACTATTGATTTTGTTGTTGGTTCCAAGCATTTGGGCGAGTTCGGTTATTGGTATTAAAGTAGTAAGACTTGAATACATATCGGATAATGTCTTTGGTCTGAAAATATCTCAAGCACATGCCTGAGATATTTAGAGCAAACGTTATGCTGTAAAAATATATTTCAATGAAGTGAAGTTACAAATTAAACACTGTGTTGTAAGAATAGCTTTCATTGATACCATACTTGTAACATTCAATGGAAATATTAATTTTTTTGAAATGTTTATATGTAAACCAATTTTAAATAAATATTTGCTTATAACGTCTTTTATAATGTACTATTCATAAAATATTTTACACTTGCTATACTAATAAAAAAATAAATGACAAAAATCATCGAAAGGGATTTAGAGACCCGGTAATGATTAAATTCACAGCTTTGATTAAAAATATCGACCATCCTTAACCCATCATATTTTTGTTTTAGGAGAAGATTTATTAATTACGATATCCATCATCGGACTACCCGTCATAAGATGAAATTTCATCCTCATCATCTTGATGGTTGGCGTTCCACAACCGTTCGATTTATGCGGAACTTTCTTCCACGCACACTGCTTTTATGGAACGACCTCCCAGCAGCGGTTTTCCCCGGAAATATGACATTGGAACCTTCAAGAAAAGAGCGTATTCCTTCCTAAAAGGCAAGCAACGCACCGGTGACACTTCTGGTGTCTCCGTTGTTTATGGCGGATATAATCACTTTCCATCAGGTGACTCTCTAGCTCGTTTGCTCCCTATAACATATATATATATATATATATAATATATATATATATATTATATATATATATATATATATATATATATATATATATATTCTTGACATAAATACAGAATAAAATAAATAATGTTCTATTTCATAAAATGTTTTACACTTGTTACATCTGCTTATTTAAATTTTTGATGCCCTGTATTTATGTAATAAAATATATAAATACATATATTGTAATAAAGTAAAAATGTAATAAATAAATGCCAAAAATCATCTAAAGGCATTAAGAGACCCGGCACAAATAAATTCACAGCTTTGATTAAAAATATCCACATCCTTAACCATCATATTTTTGTTTAGGAGAAGATTTATTAATTACGATATATATTTTCTTAGACCTAAATACTGAATAAAATAAATCTAACCGATGAAATCGAGTGTTTGTGATTTTGTAAGTGAGTGTATAAACTCCAAGGACAAGGAAATGTTTTTATTCTCAAACCAATATCTCCAAATATTCTTGAACAAAGTCCTAATCCAACCAAAGAAAAATACTCTAATATCTCCTTAGAGTATTTTTGTTTGGTGGTACGGCACCAAATAAACACTTAACTTCTCTACTCCCAGTTACCCGATATCTAACTGATATTGCAATACGTAAATAATTATGAAAGAGTTAAACCATTTATCCAAAATCAAATATATAATCCAGACCCATAAATTCTCACCTTCCACCTCTGAAATTCCAACAAGAATTCACAACGGAACGAAATCCCATAATTCCACCTCAGCGAATAAAATTAAGTCCTCCGCAGAAACATTAAGATTTCAAGTAACTTCGCGATTGCCTAAAAGATCGCATTATACGGTCGTATCTCAGCCGGCGAGACACTCGGGGCATTTAAATGCTAAGAGCAAAGCGAATGTTACCGAGTGAGATAGTATTTTATCTTTGTAACCAGGGAGTCGGGCGCATACAGTTATGTCGCGTCACTCATTAATGTCGCCGACTTCTTTTAGAACAGAATTCTATCTCTGCAAAAAGAACTGTGATGAATGAAATCATGTCTTACAGATAATAACGAAAAGTATCTATTTAAAACTACAAGTGTGAGGAAGAAACATAGATAATCAATACAGATTCACGATCTCACTCAAAAAGTGTCCGCAGCAAAAATCTACACATGGCGTCAATTGGACAGAATTTTCATTCATAATCACGTCGCTCGCTACATGTCATAATCACATAGCAGTGTGCTCATGCTTTCGATTTTGTACTCTTTCCATGAAGTGTTTTCAAAATTTTAATGAATAATTTTACACGCAGAATAATGCAGTTGATGTTTACCATCTGTAGATCCTATCTACATGTCTCTTAAAAAGGCCTTTCGGTTGGCATGAATCCAATTGCAAAGTCACTGCAACTAGTACGATGTTGTCAGCAAAGACAAAATTACTGACTCTGTTATAAATAGGTTTGATTGTTGCAATAATTCATACATTATAAAATAAATGCACAAAGAACCCAATATTTCTCTCCAGTAATACTACGTTTAGTCTTTGAAATAAGCATCATAGTTATCAATAAAAACTACAGTCAAATAATTCCTTAAATCATAGATTCTATTTAGAATACCTCAAATAATATAAACAAACCAAAATGGGCGTACACATTTTTGTAATTAACCGTACAAATATTTCTGGAAACGAAGGGAGGATAATTTGAATAAAATTAATTTATTTCATTAAGTCTATCCGTGTTCGCTCGCCGGTTTGTTTTCTCAGAGTGGGTTTGTAATTGTTTCGGTCCTTTGAGGCAGTCGGGGTATGGAAATCGAGTGTAATCGTCCCTGTGCCCGCAGACGGCTTCAAATGAGTCTGTATCAATAAAATCGTATGAGGGCGGTCACGAAACATTATTACAATTGGAAATAACAATTACAGACAAGGATTTAATGGAATTACAACTTGTTGAGTTGGCCTTCATAAAATTTACGTGAACGATGTAAAGCAGAATTCAAAAATTAAGCTACAAATGCTATTGATGGTGTGAATGTGAGCGTAAATTATAACGATTTGAATAATCAACAATACAAGAAACTTTTTAAAATTTGACATTTCATGGAAAAGAAATAGTGTTCTCTATTTCCTTACGTATGT
Source organism: Leucinodes orbonalis (assembly GCA_019425675.1). Lineage (NCBI taxonomy): Eukaryota > Metazoa > Arthropoda > Insecta > Lepidoptera > Crambidae > Leucinodes > Leucinodes orbonalis. Next base: position 49,054 of record PQWD01003121.1, read on the forward strand.
TAAATAGAAAAAGTTTACTCTGTTGAATCATTTGATTACTTTTTCACTCAAAACACCTGTCAAAAAACTAACTACTTCTTTGCTAACAGCTATCCCTATATATAAGAACTAGCTTGATATAGTACAGAAAATAGTTCCACAACAAAGTATTGAAATGCTGCCAGCCATTTACGGTTTAAAGGGCCTATAATAGTCATTCCTAAATTAATTGTATTTCGGGAACTGCGCACATTACGTCGCATTTTGAACCTTGTGATCAGTAAAGGCAAAGATCAGAATTGCTTTATAAGCCGACGAAACCCTAAATATGAACTTGCTAACTAGTTCACTAAACAACAGGGTTTTACACCTCATTACCCCGACTTAATCCAAGGGATGTTAACACTTTGAGTTTACAAGTTGCGACACGACTACGACTCTGTCAATAAAGCGAATCGAATCGAAACCGATACTTTTTCGGTTTGCGTCGGTTTCATTCACTTTCAGATCCAAAGCTTTAGTAATTTTAAACCTTTAATAGAAAACAATAATTTTAGACATTAAAACGTAAGTACTGCTATGAAAATTATACTATCCGTAACAACTGACAGAAGCGAGAGATAAATGGAGCGTTGTTGTAACGTAATTTTTCAGTACTTTTTTTTTTTAATCCGATGTATTTTTTTAAGTATGCTAGTGCGGGAATTGTACTTTTATAAGTACTGCTGGACTTTTAAGGCGAAGACTCAAGATCGTTTGGAGAATCTATGTAAGCTAAGTGAAAAAAGAAGTAGTTTCTAATGAAGGGAGCTCATTTTTATGCGAGATAAGAACTGATTCAAAGTCATAGTCAAGTTAAAATCCATTTATTCAGATAAGGCTTACAAAAAGCACTTATGAACGTCCAAAAGAAAACAAAAAATAAAACATTTAAAATACCAAAGTAAGGCACAAAAATGAATTTTGATATTTGGAAGAAAGCGCTTTGAAAAAAATGTTTTGGCCTGCTGAGAAGATGAAGTTGAAAATAGGATTTTCAATTTCCATAGAATTCGATCGGTGGTGAAGCGCCAGTTCTAATTAGATTATTAAGAGACAAATTTCAGGTAATCTGATAAGAAAATCTAATCGGTGGCAATGATGAGCAAAGAATTTCTGAATCAGACAGGATTTATACAATATTATTTATTTAGTTTCATATTTATGTCTGTTTTTATGAGAGGAACCATAATTTATGTAGCATTACTGTGCCTTTTTTAATAAAAATTTTGAGTGCGTTTGACTGCCATCTCACCGGGTGGAAAGTGACGATGCAGTCTAATATGAATCACGCGAACTCAAATAATGCCTATTCACCCTTGCCTTGAAAACCCCTACATTGTATGTATCGAAACACAGACGCAGGAAGGTCATTCCACTGCCTTGCATTTCGGACGATGAAAGAAGAACCGAACTTTTTGGTACGAATGGTGGTATATCGACAACAAAGGGGTGGAATCCCTCCCTACGACGAGTGCCTAATTATAAATAGTTGTTTTTGTGTCCGGTATCCTGCTCTGATTGACAGGTAGGTACACGCATTTTGTGCCAGATTTCTTTACTTCACGATAATTTGTCAGTCTACATCTACGACCTATCTGAAGCTCTTGATTAATTCGGAAAGAAGACCTATACAACTCTAGCCAAGATACGGTTTCTAGTTCCTTAACAGTATTTTCAAGAGGTTTTTGAAAAGCTTTTTATAGATACTTGCTAAGTTACGATTATTACATAAATACATGCTAGAACAACTTTATAATTTTAGTTTCTTTTTAGGTCATACGTGAACGGGACGGTCAACTCGCTCACCTGGTGGTAAGTGATCCGCTTGACCATGACAGAAGCAGTGTTCGTTAATGAAATGAAAACAGTAGATAGTAGTCATTATTTTCCATCATTACTACCCAGCGACCGTCACACAAAACAATAGATGTTGGGTCTCTCATATCCAGTAATTATACAACCGGTAATTTTTGGATATTAATAATAATCGTATATTGTAAAATGGTAATCCGACAAAGTTTGCCGGCTAGGTATGTTGATCGCGCTGAACTATGGTCGGTTTAGGGGTCTGCGCACAAATAAACGCGCAAAGAGCTTTAAAAGCGATTAGCGAACAGATGTACTTAGCGTTTGAATTATTTGTATCGCATTGTTGAGTAATTGTCTCCAGGAATGCATTGTGTAGTAGATCCATTACTATGAAATAGTATTTGCGAACTTAAATTACTTATATACTATGTTGTGTTAGCATATATCAGAAACTGTTTTCAGTTTTAATAAAATTATTAGAATTATCAGTACCTAATAAATCTTTATTATGAACTTGTTTATTATTGTTACGTTGAATCGATTGTTTCCGAATTTAAAATCTAATAGTATGATCGAATGTCGCTATTTGATTTATGCAAAAATGAACTTATAACGTTGAGTGTAAGATTTTTTGTCTGTTTTTTTTTTAAACTTGTTGCCTTTTAGCTCAGATAAATAATTATAAGGTCCAAAATTCTCTTCAACCAATCGCAGTCCACTGCTGGACAAAGTTCTCCCCCATTTTGCGCCAGACATCCCGGTCCCCCGCTTTTCTCATCCAGCTTCCACCAGCGACCTTTCGCAAGTTGTCGGTCCATCGGGCCGGAGGGCATCCTGCGCTACGCTTGCCAAGACGCGGTCTCCACTCCAGAACTCATCTGCTCCAACGGCCATCGGTTCTACGACATACGTGACCAGCCCACTGTCACTTCAACTTGCTAATCCGGCGGGCTATGTCGGTAACTTTAGTTCTTTTACGGATTAAATCATTTCTGATCTTATCCCTAAGAAAGACTCCAAGCATAGCTCGCTCCATTGCGCGTTGAGTGACTTTGAACTTTTGAACCAATCCCGCAGTCAGTGTCCATGTCTCAGCTGCGTATGTTAGCACGGGTAGGACGCATTGCTCAAAGACTTTTGTCATTAAGCATTGCGGAATAGTTGACGTTAGGACATGACGTAGCTTACCGAATGCCGCCCAGCCCAACTGAATCTTCCTACTAGCCTCCCTCTCGAAGTTATGCCGGCCAAGTTGAATGGTTTGGCCCAGGTAGATATACTCCTGCACAACCTCGAGACGGACGCATCGACGCATATCGGTTGTCCAAAATTGACCAAAACTTATTACTGCAGAACAGATAGCTGCCAAATTCCGAGGTCGAGCGGACGGACCAGTTAAAATACCTGGGATCGGTACTTTAACTGGTCAGTATTTTTACTACTACCTCTAGGCACGTATTGCTGCACCTTGGGCCAAGTGGTGTGAGATGACTGGTATCATCTGTGACACCAAAATGCCGGTCAAGCTGAAATGACAGGTCTAAAATCTGTCATTAGGCCTGTCCTTTTAAACGGCAGTGAAACGTGGCCGATACTTGAGCGGCACAAGCAGGAGCTGCGGTCACGGAGGTGAACATGTTGCGATGGATGTGTGGACTCACGCGTAAAGATCGCTTTAGAAAGTCCCGCTTCCGGGTTAGCCTTCATATCCGTGACATTGCATACAAGCTGCAGGAGTGTCACCTACGCTATGGCGTATGGCCATGTTTTACGAAAACGGGCTAGCTACATGGGTAACAAATGTCTGGCCATGCGCCTGCGCCCGGTCCCGGTAGAAAAGGTAGGCCCAAGAAGTGTTGGCTTGACGTCGTACAGGATGACATGCATGCTAATGGTGTAACAGCTACGGATGCCAAAGATGCAAGTGGAAGAAAAAATGTCGGAAAGCGGACCTGGGCTTCGGGCACAAGTTCCGAAAGTAACCGAGACTAACGCTTAGAAGATGATGATAAGATGGCTGCCAAATTCGAGGAGCTTTAATTGGAAGGAAGGAGGTATAAGACATTGACTGTACCCCCCGGACCTTGCTCCAAAATATTACCAGAAAAAGTTATCGAAATTTGGAAAAAAAAATTTTTCATTATTGGCGCTTTGTTTGTATCTATCTATATGACATTTTAAACGTCTCGACTTTTTTTTTACTGATATTATTGACCTTTTGGTTGTGTCTATTAATTTGGATACCCTAAGTGCTCCTATATTTTAGACGCTGACTGTACCTAAATATCAAGAACCATTATACAAGATGTTTCTAGCAGAGTGCGCAAACTAATAAACGGTATCTAATGTAAAATTATATTTTATGACATGCTTCTCAGTGTTCTTAAATTTCGTCAAAGCCTAGCACCACTCTAAATTTTATATAAATTAATAAATTGAAATTATTTTAATAAGTCCACGCGCACACTGTAATTACAAAAAGTTTAGTCAACACACCGTTGCAGAGTAGTAATGTGTTGTCGTATTAATTAAAATATTCCAGCACAGGGATTTTGTGAATCGATGCGAAATTTCGGGTTAATATAAATACCGTATTTGGGAGTTAAAGTTAGGATATGTTTTAATTTTGGAAATGTGTTCCAAGCCCGTCGCCTTTTGTGTATTTAATGAGGATTAGTAAGTTTTGTAAATTAAGTTGTACGATGTTAAACATACTAGTTTTGCTCCAAAATCATCATTTGAGATATCAAAAGTCTTGCTCCTGAAGGTAAAAAATATATACCTGACTAATTTAACAATTCGTAACTACTTGAATATACTCTGCAAGTTGCTTATTATAATTATTTTAAGTTTGCATTCACGTTGCAGTTTTTTGAATTCTAATGAGTATGGGTGAACAAAAAGTTGATATTGAGGTATCAGAATTTAAGGTACCTTAAAGATTTAGTGGATGTTATGAAATTAAATTTTATGCGAGGCCTTTCACATTTCAGCGCAGCACGATTTTTAGTTTTGACACAAAATGACAGCTCAAGTACGCGAGCGATCTTTTCAACACATCTTCTTCTCGCTCACACCATGGCTTCGGCAATATAGTGCGACTGACTAATAATGATCCTTTTTATTAAGTTCATGTAGAAATATGCTGGGTGAAATTAATGTTCGATTATAATTATTTTGATGTTTTTTTTTAAATGTCAGCTCCGTGGTTAGATTTATAGATAGTTTATGATCGCAATATATTATATCCTTATTTAAAGTAGTTCACAATTACGTAAGACCGCGACATGCGGGATGCGTAGTTTAGGCTTTTAGACTACGTTCCGGCCAAAATAAATAGCCTTTCAAATAAATATTTTGTATAGGTGTTACTTATAAATTGAAGCGCCAGTGGGTTCTGATTTTAAAATAAAAAAAAAGTATACAGTAAAAATAATATGTTTTATTGCAATTTAAGCATAAACCTAAATAGCCTAGCACTGCGTATTGAAGTAGCTAGACTCAGGAGCATTTTGGATGAATGACGAGAGATATTGAGCGTGTTGCGCAACGGCATAGAACGCGTTTTCGGGGGTCGATTAATTCAGGCAGGATTACATTTTCGTAAAAGTCTTTCAGCTTCGGTAACATTTTTTCTTTCCAAAATTGTTCATCTTTTGAATTTTAATAACTTTAATTGCATGGTCAGGCCAGTCCATATGGCAAGAATGCAAATATTTCTATTCAATATATTAAGCTGTCCCTGGATCCTGATAAAACCAATCATTATTTTTATTTTTATAGTTATACCCGATAACGATTCATGTGTAAATCCTCTAACTTTTTTGCTTCAACAGCTCTTCAAAATTCATACCAAAAGCCAAAATTGGACATTTAATTTCAATAAACACCCTCATTACATAATGCATCTGGTGAAGCTCCCAAAATAACAATGGTTAGGATCAATGAAAAGCCACATTTTCAACACAATGTTTTCTTGTTGGACTTAATTGTGCCAATGCTATAGATTCATTATCTGTTACCATGTCTGATGGACGCCACATTTTTTGAGGTCATAACTGTATAAAATAGTTTTAACTAATGCGCCGAATTTTGATTTGGCCGCCGTTTGCATATTTTTGCAAATTTTGAGCACTTTCAGCTAATGATAATATGGTGTTGCGTTCTATCTCGTGGCGGTTAGCAGCTTGATCTGCGAGATGTTTTAAAAAAAGATTTTACAATTACTGTAATCCTCTTCACTCATGTCTGGACGCTGACATCGACTTCCATAATCAGTCAGACCAAATTAAGCCTAAACGCCTCCGCTTATGTCGTAAACTACGAGTATTTTTTAATTTCTTTTGAATTCTAATTGTTTTAAGATTTTCCCTGGGCTTCTCTTGCAGCTAGATTTGTATAATGTGTATTGCTGGAATTCCCGTGTAAATGCGACAACAGCTGCATAGCAACGTAACTTCATAAGAGTTCTTCAATGAAAAGTTTACTCTTTTCCACCACTACTTTGGCAACAATTACTGTGAACTGCTCTCCGTTATTCGTAGAACAATGGAGTAACTTCTTGAATTATGTGCAAGTTGTGCAGCATTTCATATCAAAAACAAAATATCTTCTTCCTTTATCTAGTTTTGTGGCTATTAGCGGAGCAAAATAAATGGTTACTTTACCATAAAAAAACACAACCCGTTTACAACGATTTTACCTTACGTGTGTCAGTCATCGTACTTTTTTATTTGTGACATTACTTGACAGCAAGTGTCACTTTTTTTTTCAGACTAAGGAAACAAGTAGACTTGAAATAACTATGACATAATCGTGCCGATTTTCAAAAGCTGTTTATAAAAAAGGCGGAATTTATTAGGGTTGGCACCTTATAATATATCGATAAGTTTCCAATAAGGTACTGCATTGATATGTTCTGTAAGTAAATATTTTAAGCTTTTTTTTAAGTGAAATACGTAGGTTACGACCGTGCGCCGCCATATCTCAGTCGGATGACTTCCGACTTTTACAGTAACATATAGATGGATGAATCATTGTCCTATGAAAATAATTATGGAGAATAAGTATGCAAAAAAACATTTGCGTTGTTAACAGTGATATAATATTGATCTAATCGTTATATGCTCACAAATAACAAAAAAAAAATGTTCCGGATGCCGGGGCACACATACACATTTATATGTTTTGCGTCAAATATTTCCAAAATTTTCTGTTTACTCGAACAAATATAATGATCAAAGTAATAATATTAATTTAAATTTAAATAAATAAATTGAGAAATACTCAAAAGTGTCAAATACTGCAATCGTAGTATAAAGTATTGCTTTCGTAATCACACCATTGAGGTAAAAAACTATAGAGAGGCCCTAATGATCTATATAACGTTTCCTATTGAACCAGCCCTGAAATTACAAAATCAACCAATTGTTTAATAGTTTTAAACTACAATGTGTTACTAACATATTTTATAAGGAATATTATTACTAACACAATTGTATTTGTTTTGTAGTTATCTGAATAGAACAATATTATTATAGGACAATGCACGGACTAGTTGATAATTATTTGCGATTTCAAGGTTTGACCTTCCCCAGGATAGTTAATATTAATTATTATAAATTTCAATATTTACACGCTATTTTTTTTAAAGTAATTTTTAATAGTCTTTATGATATGTGATATTTTTTATCCTAAAGTGGCGTTCCATCATTTATGCTTATGCTTCTGGGACCAAGGCGTGAGCTTTATTTATTTTAGTTTTACTACCTGCTAAAAAAAATGGTCCAGTCGCTTTAGAGATTTCCCGGAACAAACAGACAGACAGACACATAAACATTAAAAAAATGATATTTTGGTGTACGTGTACCATAATATTCATATGCATGTAGTAAAAAATCGTTATAATTAAAATGATAGTCAATAAAGGAGATTACAACCCGTGGCCTATCCATGAACTTAGACGTCAATGTATCACACAATATCGGCTTTGACAGCTCCGGGAAAAATTTGACATAGACCCGACCTCGACGACCGCCAGCGCGGTACTAAATGCTTACAGCCGGCGCACCGAAATACATGGTTGTTTTAAATGGTATTTTTTAAAATATTTTACTAGTCACAAAAAATAATGAATATAAAAAAATTTCAGCATATCTTGCTGATTATTTTGGTATAAATTTCATGACTAATTTAAGTAAAATATTGGTAGAAAATTGACATGTTTCACAGGTAATTTGAACGAAAATTGAATAAAGTTTATCTTTTTTTTCTTTAGATTTAAGGCAAAAATCAAAAATCTGCTCTTATAGTCCTGAAGTTCAGGGTATTCTATAAATAAAGAAAAATATTTACATGCTTGAAAATTAGCCGAATTGTCAAATTTGAGGTCCGAAAACAGGTCTGCACGCAATTTTACCGAAACATAGGTTCAGAAAATGATGATTAATAAATAACTAAGCAAAATATCAAAATTCTGTTCTTGTAACATTGGAGACGACGAAATAATCTATTCTTTCCAAGTATTCGTCATTTAATGCGTGTTGTGTTTGGTACCGAATTTGAGCGTTGAAATCTAACATTTTCGTGATTTTTTGTGAACGGCCCCTTAAACAAACGTGTAGACCAAACATCCATATATTAAAGCCGGTTATTAAAAGTTTGTGAAACCAATGGTAAAATCTTGATAATATACAAAATATTGATAAGTGAACGCAAAAACATTCCAAAGATCCATTTAAAAATAAAAATATCGTCATGAAAAATAAACCTAACCGATTTTAATCTGGTGACACGTGGTATACACTTTCGAAATTGATATTTATCTCCCTTCTATTACCTGCGAGTGCAAATATTGTGCATCGTTAACCTGGGCACAATCTCCTTAAATAAAACAGGGGCACCGGGGGTTATGCCCCGCACCGGCAGTGAAGGCAGGGTGTAAACTTTAATTCAGCACATAAAACAGGTGTACGTACCGACATTTCACTCCAGCAATTATAGTCGAGTGTCCCGTGTTTATTTGAACAGGATTTTTCGGAGACATTCATGTCTTTGCGCACTGAATGCTGTGTATACTGTAGTGATAGCTTCATATCATGATTTGAGAATTGTATGTAATGAAAATATCTTACAAATCAATTTTATACTACTTAAGTATCGAATTTTTAAAGTTCTATGTAAATGAAATTCATCAAAGAACGTTCATTGCCTTTGATCGATGTACAAAATTCGATAGTTTGTTTTTGTACTCGTTATATTAACAATATGATATAGTTTACAAAAAAATATATAGTTATATATATATGTATATATAGATATAGTTTACAAATATATATATATATATGATCATGATTTAGGTTTTGGATCATAATCGCGAATAATTTATTTATTTATTAAATTAAATACCTTGTGATTTTTCTTAGTTATATGATAAGCATTGGCGATTTCATCTTCGAAAAGAACTGAATTACAAAGGACTTGTAAGAACATACATGTTTTAGTGACCGATAAAATTCGATCGCTGCGAGACCTGAGGTTCGTGAGTTCAGAGAAAAAGGATAGTGAAAAAATCCTATGTCCTATATTATGGACAACGTTTTGCCTTTCCACTAATGCTATTAAAATGTGCTCTATTTTAATACTTAAGCAAAATCTAACACCAATTATTGGATGTGAGCGAGTAATATCGTTAAAACTTAGAAGTTAAACTTCACATTAAGTCTCAGTCAAGATTGGAATCAATCTATACGGTTTTACAGATCTTGAGCTTCGACATGTTTGTATTTGAAGTATACCTAGGTGAACTCTACCAAAACTCTTTAGACTAGACTCAACGCTTGTAATTAGTGAGCCGAAACATTTGAAGCATACACTCATCAAAGGTTAATCATATGGAATTAGTAAAATTATTCCAATATTCAACACTCTCGTCTTGTTGAGATCAATGATATTCTGTATATATAAAGGTAGATACGCCACCCGTGCCTCAAAATTGAACCGCCAAAGAGAAAACAGTTGTAGGCTCTTTGTTTAGGTAATTGTACGCTCATTCGAAATATGTATGTGTGCTGTCGCTGCACTAGGAACACTTTTTTCGGTTGTTTTGTGAATATAACGAATCTATACTTTTTACATCATTGGTTGAGATGACTGAAATTTGGACTTTGAAACGTTTGACACATTTTGTATCTGTGTATATGTAAGTAAGTATAGTATAGAAGCGAACTATTAAATTCGATATGAAGGTTTTGTCAGTGAATTATTTATTTCTTTCTTTTTACATTCTCTGTTTCAGAAGAAAGGGATTCTATCTTATTCTTCCTATGAAAAATCTGTGGTTTCGACTTGTCGCAGCGTAAGGTTGGCATAGTATTGTGACTTTCTTTAGACATCGGCTGCATCTGCGATATCACTTTCCTTGCGGCAGGCGTATCATTTTCCATCAGGGGAAATAACGGATCATTTCATTCACTCTGTAACAAAGAAAAAGTAAGTTGGTAATTGTTTATTGAGGCCTCTGCGTATTGGAACAATTAATTTCTTATTTGTTAAAAGTTCACTTTATCTTAAAAATTGGAATATTTTTAATTTAAAATTTATTTATATTTGTGAATTTTTTTAGATTTAAATCTTAAAAAATGTAAAAAAAATTTAAATGTATATATGTAAATTAATATTTAAGTTCTAAATTTTTTGTCAACAGTTAAAACATACATAAATAAGCGTTAAATGAATTACTTCAATTATTTAATTTATTACAATGTTCTTATTTTTATTCTATTTTAAGTCGTAAATTGAAAATATAAGCCTGAGTTAATTATAATCTCGGCTATGAATTAATAAGTAATGTCATTCTATTTGATAAATTCAAAATGTAATCTAAACAATTAATTTTAGCCAATGTTTAATATCCAATGGTACATTTATATAAAATTGTACCTTTATCTTCAATAGAATCTCACAGACCAGTTGTTCGTTCATCTGAACCTGCGTCTGCCAAGTTAAACAGATACTTCACTAAGTTGTACTAATTAGCAACATGCGAATACATCAGCAGAGGCTCAACCCGAATACCCTTAATGCCTTCACTTAAGACGAACCCTAAACCCTTGTTTATTTAAAGACGAAAACGACTGAAACAGATGTCGTTAGATAACTAAAACATACTCCAAACTTCCAGCTCCTTTCAAACCCAAGGGGTTGTATTTCACTAGGTCGCTTATGTTTTAATCCTTTGAATGTCAGAGACGACTAAAAGCGTCACAATAATAGATTTTCCATTATGTCTGGATTCCTGGCCGTCAAAGGGTTAGTGATAATGACATTAAATAGGCTAGGTCCAATTTAAACAACATATCTAAACGTATTTTCCAATAAGTTCACTAGTAAATTAAGCCAGTCAGTTATAAATAATTAAAAATAATTAATGATGACAATTTCATTGTTTGCTTTAGTTTAATCAGATAATATCTGGTAACTAACTTGTTTTATTTTGAGTGGATGGACATCACTTGAGATTTTTTGATAATGTTGCATTTAAGTTGGGACTAGAAGATCTTAACCCAAATAAAAGTTCAAACGTACTACGTAAAAATGTTTTTATGGTATAATATAAAATGTTGTCTTCCTTTTAATGATGTATCATATGTGTCTGGGAAGTGTAAACACCTAAAATTTAATTATATCCTGATTCACGTTCAGTGAGAGTTTAAAGGAAACTTTGTACAAAGTTCTTGTACTGAGGCGTTGATATACGAAGGATGAGATTAGCGTTTAGATTTTATTACTTCCTATTTTGTAACTTTCTGTAATTTCTATATGATAAAGTTAATGAAGGTCAACCATTTCCCAATCACTATTTATATTTTATCCTGAAATAAATACCAAGTAAGATAACCTATCTAGTTGAAAGAAAGAAAAAGAGAAAAATATTTATTGGCGCAATAAAATTGTAACATGTTATTCCTTAATATTAAAATAATTATAATGGTGGCCACTCAGCTAATGCCAAGACAGTTTTGTCAAGGCGCTGTTGGAGGGACTAGGGCACCCTAAGCCGAGATTTGTGTCTAAGATGACCTTTGACTTATTTTTGGACCCTTTGGAGAGATTTCATAAAGAGCACAGAGATGGCGGATTTCGGTTAGCATATTACAAGTAACATCATCCCATTATATGAAAATAAATAAAATTCCGGAAGGCAAGTTAAACTGTTGATAATATTTTATTAGATCGTCCATCAATTCTAATTTTTATTCTAACTGCCTTCTTAAATAGTTTGAGTTACTCCTCAGCAATTTGGCAACACGTGTATTTACACGACCACATTACACTCAAATTAATTATTCTTCAATTTTAAAGGACTTCTTTAACAAAAATACGTAGGATATTACTTTGTGCACACATAAACAGTATGTGTGTCATAACTTTCTGTATATTCGCGCCTCGAATCGTAAGCTGCGCAAGATGATCCACAAATCAAGTATAATCCGCCCGAATTGCGGAGCAATGAAATTTTTTACGTTTCTTCGCGGCAGCTAATACAGTCGGAACAAGCTTTGGATGTCGCTCAGTTTTAGTGCTAAGGGGTGCTATTCAATGTCAAAACATGAATTTATGTCTGAATAAATTATAGTTATGTAGAAGTATGAGTGGTGAACGCGTTTCGGCAAGCGTAGCGTAAGACGCTCCCGGTCCAATCAACCGACGACTTGCCAAAGGTCGCTGGTGGAGGCTGGATGAGAAAAAAATGCAGGAGACCAGCAGTACAATGCGATAGGTTGAAGAAAGAAAGAAAGAAAGAAAAATATTTATTTGGCGCAGTAAAATTGTACATGTTAATTCCTTAATACTAAAAATAATTATAATGCTAACAAAATGGTGGCCACTCAGAGAGAATGAATTCTGTTGCTTTTAGGCAGGTTATCTCAGTGCGGTTTTTAATGCATCGTTAATCATCTTCATCAGCTCATTAACGTCCCCACTGAGGGACATAAGGCCGACTTCACGTACAACCTTTGACAGTCTTCGCAGGCGTGCGCAGGTGTACTCACGATGTTTTTTTTTGCACCGTAAGAGCGTTGGATAACGTACATGTCATTCCGACAATTCGAAATAACATTGATACGTAGCGGGATTTGATTGGAAGGCAACAGTCCACACCAATGAGCCAACGGCGCTCTAATATTTAGGAGCTAGTATTTATTATATAGCTAATATTTAGACCATGAACAGTCCGCCTTACGACGAACGTACATCGTTTCATTTTACGCCCTGTGTCGCGTCAGGACCTGTTGAAGGAATGCTTATGTGTTTGCATAATTACGTTTAATGTGGTGTTCTAAGTGTTTACGACTGTCTGTGAGCGGCGTAATGGACAAGATTACTAGGGTTTATTATTATATTTGAAACATGGAAAGAATCGTCATCATTCATTATCAGCTTATTAAACGTCAAGTCTACGGTCTATTAGGCTGCAGGGCTTCCTACCCTACCCTATGCTTGCTAAGGCACGGTCTCCACTCCAGAACTCGTCTGCACTAAGGGCCATCGTTTTTGCGTCATACTCGTACGTGATCATTCTACAGCCGATTGATCACATCAGCATCAGATCATTAATCGTCCCCACCGAGAGGCACGAGCTTACCCGTACGCGGGTGTTTAGGCGTTAGGCGTCCACGCGGGCCTAGTGCGGGGTGGCCTACTTCACGCACAACCTCACGATGATTTCCTTTCCCAGAAGATCGTCGGATAAACGTGCATATAATTTCGAAAATTCAAATATACATTGGTACGTGGCGGGATTTAATCCTCAGCCTTCCCGGTAGGAGGGGCAACAGTTCACACCATAATTCCACTGACGCTCAAACAGAAAGGCTACTAAAGTATAATTCAATTGAGTTAAGTACGGTATTTATTAGCTAAGCTATGAGGGCCATGTTTTGGCAGGAATCGGCTTGTGCGAATTAATACGACGGCTTCTCAAAAAAAAAAAACCGCGTAAATATTTTCGATATTGTGAGGTTACCTCTTGATTCTTTTCTCTTCTTTTTTTAGATTGCCCACGCATTCGTCACTGCCTGGGTAGAGTTATCACTTTATCATCCTCATTCTCAGCTCATTGTCATTATACGTCCTAACCGGGGTTACGAGCCTATCGGTATAGAATTTATTCAGATTTCCTCACGATGTTTTCCTTAACCTTAAGAGCGTCGGATAAACGTGCATATAATTTCAGGAATTCGGAATTCGAAAACACATTGGTACATGGCGGTATTTGATCCTGCACTCTCCAGCCAGATGGAAAGGCAACATTCCACACTAGTGAGCCACTGACGCTCTATCAACTTAGGTTCAGGAGCATCGTGCCCTCATTTACCTAATAGATAAAAACCTCCAAATAGATGCTGTGTGGGAAGGCCATTGCGTTGCCGGTCCTTTAAATGGAAATACACACTTTTTTCCGTTGCACGATATGACGTTTATTTTAGGAGGATTATCAGAAGATTCCAGGTGTGAATCCTGGCAGGGTTGCCATGTCACATTAGTTACCCATTGTTGTTGTCAATGTGACACGTATTGAGTGCGCACTTCATATTTTATTAATCCCTTGACAAATAACTTACTGCTGCTTAAATACTAACTTATGCCTATGTGTGAGGTAAGCCGTATAGACACACTACACACAGTTGTCGAATGCCCTGGCCGCTACGCCAACACCCTTGCCCTGCCTGCCCATGTCCTTTTATGTATAGACTTAAAGTTAATAGAGATGTTAAAATTAGGAACCTAGTAAACTCTATATACAAGATACATACATGAGTTTTTACTCAATACGAGTAGCTATTCTGTGAGGTGACTTATTTAGATGATACCAATTTGGAAATAATAATGGTATCATGGTTTCCAACTTATGGAAAATATAGTTAACATTGCTTTGCTCCAAAACGATAGCTTTCAAATAACTTTTGTATAATAAAATTCAAGATTGAAATCGTGCTCTATATAACTATAATAACAAATGAAGAATAGAAACTATTAAAATCTCTGAGCAGCAATCTCAACTCTATACAATATGTTTTAAGGACGAAGTTTGAAATTGCGGTGTACACTATAAAGATTCATCTAGTCCTTTAAGCTGACTTTGAAATAATGGGTGTTGGGATGAATCAAACTACTAACAAACACCTAAACACGAAACTTCTATCCGAACAAAACAACTGTCAGCGAAACTTACACTTGGAGCAAACTCGAACGGCGGCTTTGCACTGCAAATTAGAACTTTATGCATTGGAGATAAGATTGTTGGGGTGAGAACAGTGGATTTGAAAGTCCAACTCAATATTTCATAGTACGTCGGATACTTATGTTACTATGGGATCTCACATTTACATCGCGTGCCCTTTTCGTGTTCGTTTTTTTGTGGGATTGAATATCTTAAAATCCTCTTTTTCATCGTTTTTAGAATATCAATTTGAACCTAATTTGTTAATAATGTATTAGTTTGAATATGAAATTACAAGCCAAACATATTTGTATGTCAGGCATAAAAAGTATAACAGTTTATCGTTTAAAGAGGCTCTACTCTCTATGTGTCTACAGTAAAGCTGTAAGTAATCCATGTTTTCTAGAAATTCATTAAGGCCTAAGTATATTTTTTTTTACGTAATGTTATAATAACATTGTTTTATACTGAGCCGTTGTGCAAAACGTCTTGTAATTTTTATTACAATGCTTATTTAGCTCGTAGTAGGGGCGCACAAGTCAAAGTTGTAAAGTTATAATTCCGTCGTAAATCCTTTAGGACATTAAATTTATAAGTTAGGGAAGCGAGAGTCGGAAAGATAAGCGGCTGCATTCGTGATGAAGTCATGAGTTCCGCGACTCAAACACCACGGATGAGTTTATGCTGCTATGAGACAGCCTTACATATAAACCTTAAATAATTACCGAGTAAAGGGACCTAACATCTGTTGTCTCGGGTGACGGGCGCAGTGCGGCATTGATGGAGGATAATAACCGTCTATCAGTTGTAGGTCTCCTAGAATGCCACTCTGTCATGGTTAGGCGTATCACTTACCATTAGGTGACCGTCCTGACCGTCCTGTACACATATAACATAAAATAGCTATTATGATCTGTTGTGCAATGAACTTGTGACAAAGGCATTAATGTTCTTGCTTACTATAAAATGTTTTTTTTTTGAGAAGAAGAGTTCATGAGTTGGCGGGTAATTCATTCATAGTTTTTCCATGGCCATTGTGTGTAGTAAGGGATGTACATGGATGGAAGTGTTGGGGAGATATCAATTATGTTGTGTGCTCAATTAATGAATATTTTATCAAAATACAAATCTATAGTACCAGAGTTTTAAAACTCCCTAGCGAACGTCTTTTGCTGAATGACTTCGCATTATATAACCTAATGAAATCTTGAAGTATGGAATTAAGTTCTTTTCTGACACTAAGGTTGACTATTACAACATTATGCACCAAGGCGCAGGCGCAAAATCAAGATTTTGCGCGTCGATTTTGTAAGTTTTGGTTACTTATTACATAACAATGATCTCACGTCTTGCCAATATATAAATCAAATAGTACAGGTCGTATCTTTTACACCTTTCAAGACCTAATGTCATCTACCTTTGTCAATGATAAGATAATAATATATTTTATCACGCTCATAAATATGTACATAGAAGTCATTTCAATTAGGGAAACATATAAAAGTGATCGTGTCACAGTAAATCATGTACAAACATTTTTCTATATATAGAAGATACGATGGCTATTTGTATTATAGTAAAATCGTATTCGGAATGTGTAAGAATGGTGTGTTGAAAGTCTATGTCTTGCAGTGGGACATGTAAGGCTAGTGGATTGATTGGTTGTATGTATTTATTGGATAATTCATGGTGGGTTATTTGAATATTTTTAATTGAATAACCAGTGCCCAAGAAGCAGCTTTTGGGACTGGCGCTGTTCTAGTATTATCAGCAAAAATTATGTCTTAGTATGACCCTTTAAACGCTAGACATCCAGACACAATGGAAAATCTATTGTTTGTGACGCTTTAAGATGTCTCTGGCAGTCAAAGGGTTAAAGATTCCGTGATGTATCGTTTGAGTTTTGGGCTTAAGTCTGCTTGACTCGGAGGTCATGGATTTGAAATATACAGAGATAGCATAGTGAAGTTATCGCTCTATTACCCCATAGTTATGCTGTACGGGAGTTATGATTATGATGCCGATAGGTAACTTCATCAACCAAAGTCAATTTTCAAATGGTTATTGAAATAAAATAAAAAGTGTTTTTATCAGTTTAGGTCCATACAGAATGAATGTCAAATGAAGCTACCACTGGTTCGGACGGTAGTTTTCTTCTGAGAAGAAACCTGCAAGAATCTCAGTAGTTACTCTTTTAAAAAATGTTTTGCACAGAATCATAACATTTGTTATCAAAATGATTATAACAGCGTTGAATATTTAACTTCACTTACTACATCAACTAAAGCCATCAAATGGTTACTTAACTAAACATTCAACGCAGGCTCATCAGGAGTTTCTATCCAAAACACCGGCATGTCACTATCGGTGTCGTCAATCTCTAGCAATGTCTACCTCCGCCATTAATCATAATGTCTGCATGCTCGTGACATAACCCATCATGATAGCAGTGCTAGAACAATATGTTACAGCCAGTGATTTTCATATTCACCGGTAGAAAAACTACTGGTTAAATGTGAAAGTACCCAAGATGTGAATATACAATCTCTTTTTAATTTTAAATAACAGAAGAATGTTAATCAGAAAAGAAAGTTGACGATTGTTTTATTTTTCTTTTCTCAATTCAAATTTGTAAAGGGCTTAAGTGACATAATTTAAATATATGTATTATGTAATCTATGTCAGTGTTACTTTATTTTCTAAGATTTGTCCCCAATAGTTTTCATGGTACGATTTCGAATTATATATAATTTTAACTTGTATTTTAATAACTAATTATTTTAGAGTAGTACACTATCTTCTATTAGGAACTGCTGATTCGTGACACAATGTTAATTTAATATAATTAGTTAGGTCATCAAATTATGCCATATTAACAAAATACACAAACTATGAAATGAAATGGCTATTGGAGCAGTCTGGAGTGTAGACCGAGTCTTGGATAACGTACTGTAGAACGCCCTCCAGCCTGATGGACCGACGATTTGCGAAAGAGACAAAATGGAGGACACCAATGTCCATAACTGAACTGCGATAAGAGACTTGAGCTCAGACCTACTTTCCCCATACAATCAAGATAGAACCGAAACACAACACGATCATTCCCCTTCAGCACTAATTAATTATCAAATCTAATTTGTCCGTTAACCATTTGGTTGCCTTTATTAATTGCACCAATCTCAAAGGGTTGTAAGGAAGATAGAACCGTTGTTTATCCCAAACATGCTTAGCTTTTGATATGGCTGCAATTTGTAACGCTCATCGAAATGCTGCGTTTGGAGTAACTGTGTTCGTTTAGTCCATTTGTTAAGTGGGGCGCAGGAGGGGGCGGGAGGTGTTGTATTTAATTTGAGAATGAGATATATATTTAGTTCGCTCAGTATGCATTTCTCAATTATTTAGTGTGCCAAAAAACAAAGTAAATTTCTCATTTATTAAGGATAATGTGATGCTTTAATATTAATTACTATCACGATGTCATTTTAAATTAATAGTTATAATTAGTACATTTGAATTTGATCTTTTTTTATGTTATATGTACAGGACGGTTAAGAAGCTCACTGATACGTCTGATAGAGACCAACAACAGATAGACATTTATTAATGCCGCTCTGCGCCCGAAACCAGAGACATAGATGTAAGTCTCTTATACCCGGTAAATTACCGGGTATAAGAGACTTACATATATGTGTTTCGGGACGAGGGCACTGTAGCTAGTGAAATTCACTAGCTACAGTGCCCTCGTCCCGAAACACAAAAGTGCATAGCACTCCTATTTCACGGGACGATATCTGGCACTGCGGTGGTATTTACCTAGACGACTCAGTATCGAGTCTACCACTTGGTAAAAGTAAAGTTGTTTGAGTAAGCAGGGCTCATGTCATTCGCCTATTTTAATTTTCTATTTTTAATTTCATGTTTGTTATTAACATTTTAAAAAATGCTGTGTACAACCTGTATGTGATGTAATGTAATCTCTCTTTTAATTCTGTATGGGTTTCAATCTCGTCGCATTACAAGCATGTGTGTGTCATGCCTGTTTTTATAATAGACACTTGCCTACATATTTACAAAAAAGTGTACAAAACTCTCATACGACAGAACATGTAGAACACTAGTCGTTATTTAGGCATAGGAAACTTTATGCTTGGCATTAAAAATATCATCATCATCATCAGCTCATTAAACGTCCCCAGCGAGGGGCACGAGCCTACCCGTATAGGGTGATTAGGCCTTAGTCGTCCACGCGGGCCCAGTGTGGGTTGGACGACTTCGCACACAGCCTTCGAAACTCTTCGCAGGCGTGCATGAAGGTTTCCTCACGATGTTTTCCTTCACCGTAAGAGCGTCGGATAACGTACATGTATTTTCGAAAATTTGAAAACACATTGGTACGTGGCGGGATTTGAACCTCAACCCTCCCTGTAAGAGAGCAGCAGTTCACACCATTGAGCCAGCGACGCTCTATCATACAAAAATAATACTGTCCGCCATCGTAGCAAGTCGCAAGCCGTGCTACGAGCTACAAACGTAGTCATTTCAACTGATCATGCTACGACTTAGAGAGCTGTCTTTTATAGAATTTTGAATGTTACTTTATTATTTAATGAATATTTACATAGATGTTTTGACTGTGGGTTACTTGTTGAAGGTGTGAACTTAAAACTATTTAAATTTGGATTCTTTGTGTTATACTACGAAGATAAATAATATTAAATATTTAAAAATATTAACACAGCGCTATCTCTTAACGATTATAACCACGTAGCTACTAGCGGCTAGCCTTTAAGCCGTCGATCCTAGCCTGTGGTGTGCACACCATATATACAAATAATCAGTGCTGACCCTGTGCGTTCAGATAACTCGGAAAATCGCCAACATATAAAATGAATTCAACTTATTCGCCCATTTTCCTCTACAGATTTGAAACAAGAGGCGATCTGCTGTCATCAACAGCACTCTATTTGACAAAAATGTAAATTATTTGTTGTTTTTGCGATTATTGTCACTCATTTTGCATATCTTACTCATAATCTTAGCGCACACCATTGGTCCTAGGTACAATTACTAGGCTGGTAGTCGCCAGTTCTCACCAATCCGCATTGGGTCTACGTGGTGGGTTACGGACCAATATCTTTGCTGCAGTAAGGCTTTTCCTTAAAGTGGTTAAATAAGGGCTCATGATGATGAACTCTAGTACGCGAGTCAATAAGTTCTTATAAGTATACAGGAGTATTTTTATAAGTATACAGGACTGTCATGACGCTCACCTGATGGTGGGTGATACGCCTAACCATGACAGAGCGGCATTGAGAAGATCAACAACTGATAGTCATTATCCTTCATCAATACGCCCGTCACCAGAGAAAACAGATATTAGTTCTCTTATTCCCGGTAATTTCACTACCTACAGTGCCCTCATCCCGAAACAAAAGTGCATAACACTCCTGTTTCACGGGACGATATCTGGCACTGCGGTGGTACCTAGCTAGACGACTCTTTATCGGGTCTACCACGTAGTACATAAGCCAAAACTACTGACATTAAAAACTCTACAAGTAACTTACGTAATAAGTTTGTGTCCTTTGAATAGACTGCGGGTGGGTGTTAGCCGGTGCGTGAGAATCGGGTAAGATGGGGATATTCCAGAAGCAGTATGTGCGACTGTGGTGCCCTTAGACACCTATTGTCTTGCCCGAACTGTCCATTTTCGTGCGGTTTCCGAGACCTCTGAATTTCAAATGAAAGGGCGATCAAAGTGGCCCAATATTGGTCGCGTTACCACATTTAACTTGTGAATTCATATCGACTCAATAAGAAGAAAAAGTTTGTGACCCTAAGTCATGGTATCCAAAATATGTCTAAAATGTTAATGTGAATAAACGCTGCTTCCGATCCACACTTTTCCAGTTTTATGAAGTGCAACTCAAAAGTTTTTCAATATCAAGCCCGCGCAAGAGGGCAGTTATTGCACTACCCTCGTTCACAAAACAAACTTCGTTATAGAACACCAAGCGGCTAACTCACAAGTGTTTCTGGAAGTTTCCTATTTTATACACCTTGTTACGATAATTAAGAGCAGAATATTTCAAAGATAGTTGAAGTTATACCCGGTTATGAAATTCAACTATTGCTTTAAGAGTTTAGAGTCTTAATTGCCAGAAATATAACTCCTTAAAGGCGGTTAACTAATGAGTATGACTCAAGCGAAGGGAAGTTCTAATGTATATGAACATAATAAACAAAACATTCTTTTGATAATTAGGATAAGTATTTGTTCGTTTAATTGGTCTTCAATTGGTATAAAACCTTTGTAGTATAAAAGGCTTTATGCTTACTAATAGACAGCAGCCAGAATTATTGGTCATTGTCTAAAAATGTATTGCTAGCGTCGGTGGCTCATTGGTGTGGACCATTGCCTTCCTGTTTGGAGGGTGCAAGTTCAAAGCCCGTCACGTATCAATGTATTTTCGAATTATATGTACGGTGAAGCAAAAATCGTAGGAAACCTGCGCTCGCCTTCAAAGAAATTCAAAGTTTATGCGTATAGTCAGACAATCTGTGTCAAACACCCTGTATGGGTGTGTTTGTGCCCCACAGTGGGTACGTGCAATGAGCTGATGATGATGAACCCATAATTTCATTACCCTCTTTTAAAAAACAAAGCGAATGTATAACGGAAATGACGGAAAAATATACTACTATGATAATTTGAAATCTGAAATACCAGAAAATTTTATTTTAAAATCACTTGTTATACGAAACCTTGGCTTTGACGTTCCACGTGCCCTAATTCATTAGTGAAACTGGCAAATTGTGGATTTGATTTAACAGCCAAAGCTATTTTAATTCAATTGGGGTAAGTTTAGAATTTCAAAAGGCATCATTTAATAATATATAATAACTGTTGAAGATTTCAGTTCTATGAATTTGATATAAGCAAAAACGAATTCGTGAGTTGACACATGCATATAGCAAAAACCAGATCTAAAAAATACGGCATAGATTTAATCATGCCGTCGAGGAGCTTAATTCTTAATATTCCTAAGTCAATCTCCAAATGAAATTATAGGCCTATTAAAGACTAATTACTCAACATGATGAGTACGTAAAAGCATCATCATCATTATCAGCTCATTAAACGTCCCCACCGAGGGGAAAAAGGCTAAACTACCCGTAAAGGCTGTTTAGGCCTTAGTCGTCCACGCGGGCGCAGTGCGGATTGGCCGACTTCATGCACAACCTTTGATCTCTTCGCAGGAGTGCTCAGGTTTCCTCACAATGTTTTCCTTCACGTACAAGTATATTGGAATGGAAAGAGGACTGATACTTAACAAAAGGAGCTTATAAATTATGTTAAAAATCACTACGCGAAAAAAGTCGCGGCGGATCGCTAGTTATCAAATATATCCTACAGCTTAAGTAAAGCCTCATTTATTATTAAATACCCATTTGGCTTGACATAAACGTTAAACAAAAGAGATCATAAACGGTGTCATACATTCGGGCGTTAAGAGAGGTGCGATTTCACCTAAGTGCTTGCAAAGTGCTCGCGGGCATAATTAAATTTGTTCTTGCTCAACTAAAATGTAGCGGTATTTTGTGAAACATGCTACACATTCTCCGGAAGTAAAGTAGTGTTCCAGTTAATACACTTTCGGAATATTAGGTACGGAATTATTTATTTATTTATTTAGGACAGTTTACAAGACATACACTTATTACATTGACAATAACATTAATCAGCGATACAAACAAGTAGTGATGCCTTAATTACAAACTGCCACGACAAGCACAGCTGACATGGAAGCAGTTTTGCAAATTAAAGTTAAACAGTGATGGTATTTGTGCCAAAGTGCAAGCTTTTTATATAAGCAACGAAGAGAAATACCACTTTAAAGCAGATCTTCCATCAGCCTACAATTCTTCTCAAAAAAATGGTCACTTAAAGTTCTTACATTAAAATAAGATCGCTTATGTGGCATAAATGAGAAAATTGGTCATCATCATCTCATTAAACGTCCCACCGAGGGGCACGAGCCTACCCGTATAGGGTGATTAGGTCTTAGTCGTCCACGCGGGCCCAGTGCGGATTGGACGACTTCACACACAACCTTCGAATCTCTTCGCAGGCGTGCATGAAGGTTTCCTCACGATGTTTTCCTTCACCGTAAGAGCGTCGGATAACGTACATATATTTTCGAAAATTCGAAAACACATTGGTACGTGTCGGGATTTGAACCTCAGCCCTCCCGGTAGGAAGACGACATTTCACACCATTGAGCCACCGACGCTTTTCTCGATCGAGAAAATTGGTAAACTGGGATATTTGGCGCAAAATGCAAAAAATGCAGCTGACTGCGATGAGTTAGAGAGCTTGAGTAAATCACAATGATTATTGACTCTGAGAAAATATATTGGTGTTGTTGAATATCATAGTATTCGTAAAAAATATTTTGCTCTGGGCAAAGAAGTTTTGCTGTTGGTAAGGCAGTGTTCTGGCTGTCACTGACTGTTCTGACAGTTTTTATAACATCTACATCAACTGCAGACAGTAGCGTGCACCTAGATTATGAGATATGCAAAGTGAATGATATGAGTCGAAAAAATAGATAAGATAAGATAAAAAATCTTTATTGCACAGAAGAAAAAAGCATACAACACAACAAAAAACAATAAAAAAACGAGTACAATGTAGGCGGCCTTATTGCTAAGGTAGCAATTTCTTCCAGGCAAAGTTTGAATTCCATTTCTCAAAAAATGAGTACTGTTCTTGACTGTAGATCGCATATCGTATAAAATATGTAGGGAAAATAAGGAGAGATCTTATATGATGACGATTCAAGGTCGGAGTACAAGGTTCTTAATGGCTTATATGTAAATCTGGAATACTTTGATGTCGGACATAATTATTTTCTTCTAGTACTGGCAATCATACTATAACATAATCGAAAGATATTTCTCACAACATTGTTCTTGTGTTTTGTTTCGTTCTCTCTAATAAGAACATTAGCAGATAAATTGATGTCATTAATATAGAAATTCGCAGTAGGTGTTCCATCGACGTGAAGCCAAACATCGTAATCTGGCCCCAATTCCGTTACTTTTAAAATGCTTTAAAAGGGTTATTATAGTGTCTTAATGTTAAATTTTGCACTCATTCGTTCTGTTTTATGGTAGATTTTAATTGGTCACACCATTAGACGATGCACTTTACTATATAATAACCATTTTGAACTATTAACATTAAAGTTGTACCGAAAACCAAATTTACAGATGTATTGTAAATTGTCGTAATTTCAAGTGATTTAGTGGAATTGAGGTCGTGATCGCACAGACCAATATCTCTGGTGAGTCTTATGTAAGTGATACACTGACTTGCTCGCCACTAGAAATAAATCGACGGTCCGCTACCTATCGCCGTGAACAAAGATTAGTAAATGCAGATGAGACTTGTAGGTATTAAAGTAGAATAATTGGTAGAAATAACTAACGATTTGATATAGTATTGTTAAAGTCTTATTATAATCAACGATACAGTTGATTGTGGAGTAAAAGTAAGAGAGAAAAGTTTTTTTTGAAGTGTTCAAGGTATATTCAATATACATACATTGAAATCAAATAACTATGTTTATTCGTGGATTAGTCTTAATAGTACTAGTAACTTGCTCAATTGAATACTAGATGGTGCTATGTGAATATCAAAGCTTATACTTGACTCATATATACCTACTGTGATACTACATTGCAAATATAACTTTAAGTATGTACTTGTTTGTATTTAAATATTACTATTAACAGACGCCTAATGGATTAGCGAGCGTCGGTAGCTCGATGGTGTGGATTGTTGTCCTCCTACCGGGAGGGTTGAGGTTCAAAGCCCGCCACGTACCAATGTGTTTTCGAATTTTCGAAAATATATGTACATTATCCGACGCTCTTACCGTGAAGGAAAACATCGTGAGGAAACCTGCGCACACCTGCTAGAGAGATTCAAAGGTTGTGCGTGAACTCGTTCAACCCGCACTGGACCCTCGTGGACGACTAAGGCCTAAGCACCCTATACGGTAGGCTCGTGCCCATCGGTGGGACGTTTAATGAGCTCATGATGATGATGAATGGATTAAGCGCTACGGTCCGAAACTACTGAAAGTTAAAAAACTTGTTCATCATCGACGAGATAGGAAATAAAAATAAAATAATAAATAAATAATGCTTTGTGGTATAAATCCGCAAGAAAAAATAGTTATCAATAATAAAATAGATAAATTCTTCGACCCATTGCGTTTGGCAAAAGTACAAATATATTCTTTGTCGCGAGAGCTGTATTGATAAATTGAGCAATCGACTGGGATGAAGACGGCCTGGGACTGCAAGCGACATAATAATTCCTCGGTTTGCCCGACGATGAGAAATTCAATCTCAGAATATACTTTTTCCCGGAACTCGTTCTATTAAAAAGGGTTAATTATAGTTTCGTATTTACAAATGGCTGTATAAAGCTCGAATTTGTTTTATGATTCAATCTTTGAATTATAACGAATTTTACGGATTAATTCAGAGACTAAGGTATTCTAAATCAAGACACAAGCGTTAATCTTTACTTAAATGGAGCTAGAAGGGGATATCGCTATTTATCGTATACATATATTTAAAATTAGCGCGCTACGCTTACATCAATGGAAAAACAGGAGTGGCCGGAATCAGTTGATGTTTGTATTTGAATAATACACGTAATTAATAAAACAAATTATAAATTGAATGGACATACATTTTCTCACCCTCGTTCGCATCATAGATCTAATCACTCGTAACGTTTCAAATGAGCGAAAAACAGATGTATAAGGAATAATTAATGCTAATGAAATAAGGGGTCCAGTGGACCCGAGGCCCTTTAATTTATCATGTTGTGGTCGGACCCCGCCCGGGTAAAGACACGGAAATCACAAATTAGGGGATTTATTACGCACCAAGTAACGATAGCTAGGTTTGCGTTTACGTTGTTAATTAGTGTTGTTAAATACTGGTCAATGATAATTACTATTGGTATCAAATAAAAGTGAATCGGCGGAATAATTGTTTTGTGGTAAACATTAGAATATAGAATCGCATATAGGCATATAGGTATAGGTCTACATTTTATCAACAGATAAGAGTTATCAAGGGGTAAACAATCTATCAAAATCTTGAGGTTGCCTTTGAAATGGTCTTAATTAATTAAATCAATCAAAATACACAAATATTGAAAACATACCATAGACATATGAAAAATATGGACGGATTGACATTTATACATAGGATGTGTCTCCTAAGTTAGTCAAATATTTTTTGTGTTTTATTCTCAAAATATGTAATCGAATTGCTCATTTTCCTATGATACTCAATTTATGCATTGTTTTCCTTTTGTTCACTGCAGTTTTCGCTACACAGGCCATGCTCTTTTTTAGATTTTTCCCTAACTATGGCTCTGTTGACAGATGCTGCTGTCATAATATTTTGTGGTTTTTTATACAAAAACTGGCCGGATTTTGACACACTTTATAGTATTTTTATATACGTCCATGGAACAAATCCTATAAATTCGGCACAGCATTGATGGTACGCCAGTACTAAGAACTTATTGAACAAAAACACTTATAATATTGGTGTTAAAAGCTAACTGATATTAAAAGCATGCAAAGACTAGATTTAAGAATTACGAAACTCACTAGAGACATGCAACGGACACTCAGCTAGATTCATATATTAATAAACGAGTAGGTAACAAAGCAAGCACCTATAATATTTTTCTACCAAACAACCCAAGAACATTCTTTTATCAAAACCAAAAAAGCCCCACCTCATTATACCGCACCACGAAGGGAATCACAACTCAGTTCCAACTCCCAAACCGCATACTTCGCAAGAACAACAGAACACAATGGAGCTTAGCCGGCGCATCACGAAAGCAAAAACTCCGGTCCGTACAAAACGCGCCCGGCCGATCCGGCCTACAAAGGAGTCGTCCGGAAAATATTGCCCGGTTGAAAGCCACAAAGTACCCGGTAATCCCCGGTCGAGCGGGGTATTCGCCCGCGATTTATGGATAAAAACACCGCGTTAGGCAACGAAAGCTCTGTACTTTGTGCCTAAAACTCTAGTTTGTTAGCGGGGCTTTGCGAGTGGAACTCGCTAACGGGTATTCAAACGTTATACCTGTCATGTTCTGTGGTAGATACATACCTATAAGTGAAATGTTTGTATGAGGTAGACGGTTAAAGGTCGACTTAAGTACCTACCTTAAGCCAACGACTCCTATTTACTCCAGAAATAACACAAGACGAATACATAGTTCGTTGACTAGTTTGTGTTACTTGTTATGGCAGTGGAACATGATCGCTAGCTAAGTGTCATTTTAATAGACTCAATACTGCCTTCTGCTGCTTCAATCAAGAGGATTATTATAGGTTATTATCCACGTGATAGGATCCGGAAATAACCCGCAGGATAAGCAATTTCAAAGGCAGTTCAAATTTGAAAGAGCACAGTGGTTAAGGAATCACAAGTGTAATTAGTTTCCATTCAAACCTATCCCAGTTCACTGCTGGAGATAGGTTTTCTCTAGACATCGCGGTCCTACGTTACACTTGCCAAGATGCGATCTCTACTCCAGAAGTCGTCTGCTTCAACGGCCATCGGTCATACGTGACCAGCGTAGTGTCACTTCTACTTGCTGATCCGGTAAAAAGGTCACGAAATATTTGTTTAGTGTATGTGGGATCAGGACGGTCAGTTTGCTGACCTGATGGTAAGTGACATGCCTGAATATGACAGAGTAGTATTGAAGAAAACAGACACTGTTTAAAGTGACCACTGTCCGACGGTTGGTAGGTCTCAAATACTCATTAATTTCACTGGCTACAGTGCCCTCATCTCGGAACACAAAAGTGCAAAGCACTCTTATTTTGAGGGGCTGGTATCTGGCAGTACGATGGTACTAACTTAGACTCAGTATCGAGTCTACCACCACTCCACTTCCACTCCACGTGTCAAAGTCTGGTTTGAATTTAAAAAAAAAAACAAAAATTAAAAAGAACACAACCACTTGAGTCAAAACCAAACACTTAATCCTTGCCAATGTTCGATTTTCAAAAGGTCCCAGTACAAACTTCTCAAGATGTCAATAAATAGCGAGGGGTGAGCGCCTTTAGTAGTTCTGCTTTCCGGGTCATTTCTCCCATGGATTTAATAAAGCTTAACTTTAATAGGGAAATTCCATCACGACTTCCATCTTAGCAGTGGGCGAAGGCATCCGGTCGATTCAGTTTAATTTTATTTTTGCTCGGAGGTCGACGTTTTGTATAATTTGTTTCGGAGCTGCTGGCTAGAAATGGGCTTTGGAAGCGAATAAATTCTGTTGTCAAGCGAAGATATATTGCTGTGTTTATTCAGCAGGATGGCTGAGTTTAGGTTGACAGGATGTTTTGATGAAACGTGCTAAGGCGTGAACTTAATGGATGATTCGTCTCACTTCGCTAATTAAGTTGTTATTGACTTGTCAACCTTATGGTGATGATCATTAATTTATCACCGACAAGTTTTTTTATTAATATCAAAACTACATGCGACTATCTTAGAAAAACAATTAACTAAGATGTACAATAACGAAGAAATATAAACCAAAAAATGTCCGAGCTGCTTTACACGTACGTTAAGTTATTGTTATATTTATGACGTAAAATTATTCATTCTCGGATAGTTATGAACATCGTTGTAAGCGCTATCACTTTCTCCCTCTTCAAATAAGGCGAAATATCAATGACATTTGCTTTTTAATGAACATTGTTAATGGGTCCATTGACTGCAGTGAGCTGCTCTTTTCAGTGGGTTGAAGCATAGCCACCCGGGATTGCGTTGCAGGGTAAAACTTCAAGTGCCTTCTGCACGCACCAACTATAGTTCCAATGCGTTCCTCAATCGGGCTAGTGAGGCTTTTAACCGGCTCCCGCCCGAAATAGACCTATTCTGCACTAGCACTCCATCACTTAAACGGCTTCTTACAGAGCGTTATTTTGATTAGTAAATTCACTGAAATACGGAGTTTTGTGGTCAGCACTCTTATCTCATCTTATCTCATTTTGTTTTAAACTTACAGCTTTCCTTGTTAATGTAGTCGAATTTTTAGGTGGAGACTTATTATTAGAATTATATTAAACTTAAGTACTATTTTTGTAAATATTTATGCTGTTAGTCTTCCGAAAATAAATAAATAAATAAAATAAATAAATACGATTATGACGGAGCTATACAAAGTTTAGTTTCGGTCAGCCAGGTGCGTCCGTGCATTATTTATTAATGTTCCGACGCAGGCATTACCCGATGCTAATAATTGATAAGGTTGCTGTTTGCTGTATCTGAGAAGAGTATACTGCTCAGCATGGGCTTTACATACTAGGAGTATACTGCTAAATGCGGGTTTTACATATTTATTTTAAAACATCATTTTCTTAACTTTGAGTCATAGGGCCTCTTCAAGGCAAGGGAAGTCTCAAGGAAAGAATTTCTCTCATTGAGGAGTTTGTCAATGAGAAGTCCACTGGACTTCAAGGACTTTGAGTTTGTTGTTGGATATTATATCTACGTTAGGCAGATGGAATGGAGAAAGCTACCATGTAAAAATTAGTGTAAATGAGTAAACGCTTCTATATGTATAAAATGTTTTATCCTATAGATAGGCAATTCATGATACAAGTTTTTAAATAATATAATCGTGGCTAAATGGTGTGGATATTTTCAAATACCACGTACCTACCAATGTGATTTCGATTTTTCGAAATTATATGTACGTTAACCGACGCTCTTATGGTGAAGGAAAACATCGTGAGGAAACCTGCGCACGCCTGCGAAGAGATCCAAAGCTTGTGCGTGTAGTCGGCCAATCCGCATTGGGCCCGCGTGAACGACTAAGGCCTAAACACCCTATACGGGTAGGCTCGTGCCCTTCGGTGCGGACGTTTAATGAGTTTATAATGATGACGATGATGAACCGTTACGATCATGAAAAAAAAATTTATGAAATATGTAACGAATTTGTTGGTAGTCTATTTTTATTAGGGGTCCAGGTGTGCCAGCATAAAGTGCAACTAATAATTAATGAGCTTAACCCGAGCCGTGTACAAACTAGCTACGGTATGAGGCGTACATCGGAAATAGGTAACTTGGGATTCCACTTACCTATTGAACAGGGATCGGGGATTACGATACATTAATATTGTATATTAAAT
Organism: Leucinodes orbonalis; assembly: GCA_019425675.1. NCBI lineage: Eukaryota > Metazoa > Arthropoda > Insecta > Lepidoptera > Crambidae > Leucinodes > Leucinodes orbonalis. The sequence goes on from PQWD01003121.1 coordinate 79,372, forward strand.
GTTAATATCTAGTTAATTCCAAAGACGAGCCACAATTGATCTAAATATATAGGTAATCACTGCTTATCTTATCAACCCCTTGGGTATAGAATTTCTACAAAATGTTAATACCATATTTTAACATTTGATTCTTATGAAGAGAACCTTCAATGAAGTAAAAAAGTTACAAAATTTGAGAAACCAATGAGCACTCTGCGCACGTCAGCCGAGATAGATGCTAAGTCTCCTACCCGGTAATTTTACTAGCTAAGTAGCTACTTAGCTAGTAAAACTTATAATTACTTTAGTATCGGAGGCAAGTAGCTACATTGCCCTCCCGAAATACTAAAGTAAACAACACTTCCATTTTTCGGGACGATACCTGACACTGCGGTGGTACCTACCTAAACGACTCATTACCGAGTCTCGCACCAAGTAAACTTATGACAATGTTATTATTATTTTATGTCATAAGTGTACAGGTCGGTCAGATTACTCATCTAATAGTAAGTAATATGCCTAACCATGACAGAGTGATATTGAAGGAGACCAACAACTGATAGACAGTTATTATCCTCCATCAATGCAGCACTGCGCCCGTCACTCGATACACAGATGATGGTATCTTATACCCAGTAATTTCACTAACTAGTGTTCTCATCCCGACACACAAAAGTGCAAAACACTCCTGTTTCACGGTACGATATCTGGCACTGCGGCGGTACCTACCTAGGCGACTCAGTATCGAGTCTACCATCTAGTAAATAATAATGTTGTCAACAAAGTAGATTTTCAAGCAAGAAACTGGGTTAAGAGTGTCGATGTTCCCAAAACAACTCTTCCGATCTAAATATAACAAGGTAACAAACAAAGAGATTGTGTAAACACACAAACATTTGCGACCCTTTGTGTGGTTTAACGTTTTTATTGCATTTGTAAAGGAGGTACGTTCAGCTCGTAGCGAATATTTAATGCGAATTGTTTCCCAGATGAGTTGTGTTGCTTTAATATTATTTCCAAGTCAAAGCAATTGTATTTTATAAATAAAAAAATATATATTAAATACACTCACACACCGCCATCTACATAGAAGAACTATTTAATAATACACTATGCTCCGATATCAGAACTTCTTACTGTCAGCTGACAATATTACCAAATGGGTCGTCCAATACGAGTAATGAACTGGAGTAGGTAACTACGTCAGGACCACAGATTTCCCAATACAGGAGATGGGACAAGCCGCGTTTAAAGTGCGACAAATGTAAGCTCAACGAGCATACACTGGCTGCCAGTTTACGCTCTGTGAGATGAGTCAAGACGCACTAATATTGGAAGAAATTACCGTTTTTTTCCAAAATGCCATCCTGTGCAATTGTAACATGGCATCATCGCAATGAATCAGTAAATTTACCAATAAATATAATAACTTTTCACAGGTCAGAACCGAAAAGAAATTGCGACACTGGGACTGCCTATAAACTTGGCGGCTTGTCCAGTCTAATTGTATATTCAGATGTCTGTGCTCAGGACTTTTACTTTCTGAGGTGATGAGGAATTGGTTGACTTCCACTGTTAATAAATAAACAAATATTCAATGACATACACACAGCACCATCTAGCCCGAAACTAAGTGTTATATATTTTTGTAAATACATACATATTTTACATAGAAATACCTAGACCAATACAAACAGACATGTTCATGCACACATATGTTTGTACTTCCCGGGATCGAACCCGGAACCCTTGGTGTAGTAGCCGATGTCTCAACCATTCCACCTACACTATACTGTGCGACGGTCTTCCCGCGAGATTATAAACTACGGCTGAATACATTCGGGTACGGGCAGGCTCGTGCCCCTCGGGGGACATTATAAAGAGCTGATAATAATGATTAAAAAAAAAACGTTCGGATCCTGTATAAAAACATCGATAAATGTTGGTAGCAATCATATAATAATAAGCCTAGGACAGTGGTCAAAAGAAACTGGCGGAAAAGGTCGTTGCCCTCGGAAAATGAACCCTTCATAAAAATAATAATAAAGGGAAAGATGAACCCTTTTGTGATAACATTAGAAGACATCAATTGGTTATAGCCATCTAATTATACGTGTATGATTTGAATAGACATTTTATATAACGAAATTAGAGCGTCGGTGGGTCATGGGTGTGGACTGTCTGAAACACGGCACGAGCCTACCCGTATAGGGTGTTATAGGCCTAAGTCGTCCACGCGGGCCTTGTGTGGATTGACCGACTTTACGCGCAACCTATGAATCTCTTCGCAGGCGTGTGCAGGTTACCTCAGATGTTATCCTTCACCGTAAGAGCGTCGAGTGACGATAAAATAATATCGAAAATTCGAAAACTCATTGGTACGCGGCGGGATTTGAACCTGCGCTCTCCCGATCGGAAGGCAACAGTCCTCACCATTACACCACCGACTTGATTAGATTTATTAGATACTAGCTGTTCCCCACGATATTACCCGTGCTACAAGATATCCCCCGCATTAAAACATAACATGAAAGCAAGCAGCTCTCGCGACGCGGCCACCGCACGGTAAAACATGGCATTATTTTTCTAAAATAAGAGAATTTGGTAAAATAAATGAAGCTATGTTTTTTCCTTATTACATCAGCTACCTGCCAAAAAAGTCCGGTCTAAATCGGTCCAATCGTTTCGGAGATTACCCGAAATAAACAGACAGACAGACAACAATTTAAAAAAAAAGTTTTAGAGTATGTACCGTATTTTTGAAATGTACGACAAAAAATTGTATTACAAACAGACACTCCAATTTTATTTTATATTTAATAGATTCATTTGAGCAATAATTCAGCTTGACCCTCAGACTTCCTAAGATACTCGCAAATGTGCCGATATTTACATAAAAAAAGCCCATTACGAGAGCAATCCGGCGTAACGACGCCTCCAACAGAGTAATTTGTCTTGTCAATTAGTCGACAATTTTCCCGAACATTCTCCCTTGAATGGACGTTCGGTTGATGGGCCCTGTTTTTGAGTGGGCCCTAAAAGGGATAATTTTGTGCCTATCCCTTTTTCCTCCCGTCCCGGACCGGCTCATTGTCGGTAATACGGGTAGCCGTGGCAATTCATGCGATTGCAATGGATTAACGCGTCGGCATACATGCCATGATGATTAAATACTATTGGTAAAATCAATTTAGCGGTATACTAGGGTATAAATAATACAGGAAAAAAAATATGATGATTTTTCTTAAAAGTAGAAAAACTTTTGTTTGAACATAGTTACTCAAGTGCGTCAGGTATTAACAGCATTAATGTCCTACGTATCTTTAAAAACAAAGGTATGTTAATCTGTTTCCATGATGAGGGTGGTTGTATCTAAGGGTTGAAAACTGAAAAATACCACCAACACCAAAAAAAGACTCATATGTAATATCTTATATTATATATGAGTCTTTTTTTGGTGGTTTTTTTGGTTCTTATATATCACGACCCATTTGGTGTTGCGGTTGAGAGGTCGGCCGCAACACTAAGGGTTCCGGGTTCGATCCCCGGGCAGTACAAACATTTGTGTGCATGAACATGTCTGTTTGTAATGGTCTGGGTGTTTTCTATGTATTGTATTGTCAGTAGGTATTTATTTATTTATAAAATAATAATTTTTTTGTTAACATTGAACCTTTTCCTTAAAAATTGAAAAATTAAACACGCTCGTGATTGTCGATATAATGTTTTCTTTTCAAGTTTGTAACCCCTGTTCTTCTTGTCGTCAATCGAAAATTGACAGATTTTTTAGTATTTAGCTAACTTAGCCTTCCTTAATAATAATAAATAAATATCCACTGACATTCACACAGCGCCATCTAGCCCCAAGTTAAGCGTGAAGCCTGTATTATGGGTACTAAACAACGGATAAACGTACTTATACACATTTTTTTTTGTAAATACTTACATATAATACATAGAAAACACCCAGGCCATTACAAACAGACATGTTCATGCACACAAATGTTTGTACTGCCAGGGATCGAACCCGGAACCCTTGGTGTTGCAGTCGACCTCTCAACTGCAGCACTAAATGGGTCGTCAAATCTAATCTGATAATATAATCTGACGTGCTCGAGAATTTCAGATGATCATTGCTTTCTAATCTGATTCTTGCAAAAGTGCATACGGGGTTTAAACTTTGTGGAGGTATTTTATTTGGTACAAGGTATCTGTATGTTAATTTGCAGAGTTTTAGTAAATCCCAAAATCCCCCTTCAGCTCCTCTACTATAACATAATCTTAATTTTTTAAAATGCTTTTCTATTTATATTTATTTTCAGGAACACCTAAGAAAATCATTAGTAAAGATTTTAACTTTGAAATTAAATCTATTTGGCAGAGGTGCCTGAGATCAATTTTTGGTATCCACTTGGGCAGAGTCTGATATTCCGGCGAAGCTTCAACAGATTGCATCTCCAAAATCAGCATCATGAAATCCAGAGTTTTTGAAGACAGTAATTTGACTCGTTTCCTGCTTGTCAATGTTGGTTACATAACTCATTTTCGTGTAAATGTTCTTTACGACCTATCTTCTCAGAGGTATCGATATTTTCTATGGAAACGCTCTCTTGTTTTAGACTTGATCCGCTAGTTAGATTCATTTAAATACTCAAATCTTTATAAAAACTCCCAAAATATTCCTAAACCTAAACTGAATAAACACTTTTCATTTTCATTTAAAGGAACATAATCATATATATTTCCCAATACCAGAAATAGCCTGCAAGTATATAAAAACGAATACAGAAACGTCCTCCCAAAGGTCCTCCCTTCACATTCCGAAGCCCTTGTCGTATATCAGAATTCAACGTCCCCAGATCTTTGTTCATAAACAATATTCTATTTAACTTTTCCGTCGATAAAATGGGAATTCGCATAAAAATTCAATATTTATTCAGGCATGAAAATAAACTAAGCCAAGCGGGAAACTTTCCGAATTAAACCTACGTCTGAATGTGTAGGAGAGCGGACTGAGATTAAGTACTTAGTCCATTGGAACATAAAATATACTGCTACTTTCATAGCTTAGTTGTATTTGGACTTTGTGGGTGTTATTTCAAATAAATATTGCTATTGCGGTTAATATAAGATGTCGGATTTCTTTACCTGCATAGTGGTCTGAATTTTGATTCTAGGTTGCTGCTAGAACTGGAGTTCACAGGTTCCAATCCTACTTAGAGACCGCGTAGAAAAGTCATTTCCAATTTTACTAGTTTAGTTACGCAGGCTGATTATCCCAAAAGAAAATGATTCCGCGCTCAGATACTAGGGTTGAGCCTATTTGTTTATGCATCTCACACAACTCAGTCGGTGAGGACTCAACAATTTTGCTCAAAGGCACTGCTAAGCCCTCAAAGTAAAATATTTGCACGCATACCTTACGGATAACACAGTTAATATGCAGTTGTTTTTTATATTTTCAGCCGAAAAGTACATTACTATGCATTTAGATTAAGTTTTGATTCGTTTTACTAGCCCGCTTACCTATAAATATTTTTCTTCTACCCAAAGGTTGCCTGGCAGAAATTGCTACCTTAGCAATAAGGCCGCCTACTTTGTACTTGTCTTTTGTTGTTACTTGTTGTATTGTATTTTTTTTCTTGTGTGCAATAAAGAATTTTTATCTTATCTTATCTTAAGTATGAAAGTCACTGAAGTGGAATTTACAGTAGTGGAAGTCACAGTTTACTATTCCATAGCATCTTCATAAAACAAGTTAGTCACCAAGATTCAAGTTATTTTAGCCACTATAATAAACCCCATTTTTAAGTTATAAACGAAAAATATAGCTACGCTTTAGTCCCACAGCGTATTGCAGCCTTAATCTAAATTCTTTGTCACAATACGGTGCAGATATTAACAATTATAGCTAACGATTATTGTGTTCAAGCCCCAAGGATTTATAAAGGAATATTATTAGCATAATCCAAGTTCTGAGTTTAATATTTGAGATTTATGCAATTGATGTTTTGAGTTTAACAAAAAACTTGTTTTTAAAATCTTCATTTTGAGAATTGAATCTAATATATTTATTTATTTGATCGAGAGACTAAATTTTATCCCTGGTTCTTACGCTCAGCACTGCCCGAAGGCAGCACTGGCAGGGTCGCCATGTAATGCTGGGACACTGGGAGTAATGAAGGAGTCTTTTCTTGTCGTAGTCTGGTTCATTTATGTCTACTTAATTACAATAATGAAAGCTTATAAACTAACACTAATCTTATGTATGTGTGGAGAGGTGTGTCACACACTACATTTGTCACAAAACATCGAATAGGTTTCATTTTTTTAAGTAAATTGAAACCTGTATAAGAATGAGACGAAGGTACATAAAACAATTTGGACTTGTCAATGCGGGGTACTTTGTTTTAAATGTGCCTAATTGTTTCGTTTTTATTGAAAACAAATGATTTTTCCAAATAGATGCTTACCCAAGCAAATAAAAAAACGCTACAAAAAACCCATTATTATTATAATAGCCCTCTTAAAAACTTTTTAATATTGTTACGAATTGACTTTATTAAAATGACATTAAATATGGCGGCTAATATGTGACGTCAGACCACCATAGAGTATGACATGCGAATTGTCAAATAGCAAAGAGTCTAGTATGTTCTAGATAATTCGCGAACTATGTAGAATGACGTCGACAGTTCAAGCTTGGCAGGCGGACAGGTATATAAGGCGGACTGATGGGTGCGCCGGCAATCTTGTGTTCTACACAAGAGCGAACGAAGAGCGAAGTACCTGCGACTACAAGGAAGAAGCGAGTGATAAAGCGATATCTAAGGGATCGTCGAGTCTGAGATAACAGTGTGAAGAGTTAACGAGTGATTATAACGTGTGTGTAACATTATACGGACTCATCAAGTGTTGTGTTATAATGTGCAGTGTTAATTACGGATTATTGTGCGTGCGTGAATTGACTAATTTAGTGAGTGTGTAAGTGTAATTAGTGTTGTGTGAAATTAATAGTGGTGAGTTAATAAAGTGTGTTACCGTGTTATTCTTCGTGTTTGGCAATAATTTATCCTGAACCCCCAGCTCGTAACAATATCAATAAAAGGCACAGCTTTAAATCAAATTCATAATATTCCTTAAGGATACTTGCCCTGATAAATGCTCTCAATTTCTTCAAACTGATGTATGATCGATTTTATATTAAATATAGCTAAATGTGATTTATGAAGGGTTTCAAGGGAAATTCCGGTCCCGTGGGATATGATAATGACAGTTTGGGGCAGGAAAGAAATTTATTATTTAAAATAAGACCGGTCTCTAAGGAAATTATATGAATCTAATATTGATACCTAGATGTTATTAAAAAAATAGTATTTCATCCCGTTTTAATTTGATGGTAAAACTCGACACTGAGTCGACTAGGTACCTGCAGTGCCAGATATCGTCCCGTGAAATAGGAGTGCTTAGCACTTCTGTGTTTGGGGATGGGGGCACTGTAGCTAGTAAAATTACCGGGAATAGGAGACCTGAAATTTGTCGTCTCGATTAGATACATGTTTTAATTTGATTTAAAAACTCAATAAATATATCTCTCCCAAACTATGGAGAACTAGTGGTTTCAGTAACAATGGATTTCTTTTTTTAAGAGTGCAGCGAGAGTACCATTACAATCCCATAATATCAAGTACCAACAAGAAATATGCTTCAGAAGGTTTTATAGCTGATAAGTACGATACAAAATAAAATACATTATTTTGCCAAACGAAACGATACTTTATTCATCAATTTAACATTCGATCATCAGAAACAGAAAAAGTATGTCATTAGTATGAAGCCAATCGTTTGTCAGTTACTACGAGTACATGTTATAAGTGAACAGCGATCACTATATATTTATGAACATTTTACTATTTACTTTATGTACTCACTGTAAAAAATACTTTTCTTCCCTCGTGTCATTTTTGTTTTGTTTGTAAATGTCAATGTGTCTACACTCAACTGTCATAACGCTGTCATCATAACGTTCCGTTTCACTCACTTTTGTCTTTTATCTATTTAATGTAATGTTTTACTTTTACTTTTCTTTTTTTTTATTAAAAAAAATGTTTACCAGTGATAACTACTAATTATTATAACTACTTAATTATTTTATGTTATTTTTGTGATTAAGATAGATATTATTTTGTGTGACGTCATTTATTCACTGGGTTCCGTCAGAATATCGGCGCTATTGCGATGCTTATTTTTATAGCGTCGTAATGGCTTAAGCTGAGGCGGAACCCTTTGACCTTTGTTATGCTATATTATTTTTGTTTAAAAAAAGAGCATATATATTTTTTTTCTGTAAAATTTTATATTTTGTTTTGTGATTTTGTAAAGGTCAATAAATGGTTTTTCTTTCTTCTTTCTTTCTTTCTATTTCAACAACCCTTAAGTTTGTTGTGGTGTGTAAGTTATCTAGATTTCTCCTTTTTAGAATTTGTATCATAAATTATTATTGCAGTTAAACGAATTAGTAATAGAAATGATGACCGGAAATAATCATAAAACACTTGCTTATTCAAAAAAGTGCTGGTTGTTTTTTACCCTTGTTTTGGATATAGCAAAATTATTCCTTTTATAATAAGTAACTTTTTATCTATACAAAGTTGAAAAATCCTAGATATCCTAGTGTTTCTGGATCCAAACTAAATTAACCTTCTGGTTGTGCGTCTTGATGAAAGTCGAAAATGTTTCTGGTGATTCGCCATCACGCATGCCCAACGTGTTTAGTCCGAAATCTGTTGATTATAGAGTCATGCTGACAGGGGTTCATTAGTGAATGTCTTGGATATGCAGTTATTTAAAAAAGCAAATTCGTTTCCTTTGTACTTAAGGACAGCAATATAAAAAATTGGCCAAGTGCGTGTCGGAAGCGCCCGAGGAGGGTTCCGCAGCAGCAAGTAACATAATATAAAGTATTTTTTATTTACTTAGGCACCTACTACAGCTTTTATATGAAAAATAGTGGTTAACCGTTTATGACGGGACACAATTTTTTTGGAAGTGTCTCTCAAGGATGAATAAAAATTTTGAGTTTCAGTTCAATGTATGGGGAACCCTAAAATATATTATATAACGGTTTACATAATACATATACTTACAAAGTTTGAATAGTGTAGTGTTTATAGTTTCGGAGAAAAAAGGGACATACGGACGGACAGACAGACAGACTTGTCGAATCTATAAGGGTTCCGTTTTTTGCCATTTGGCTACAGAACTCTAAAAACGCTACCTCTGGTCACTAGTACCACGCGCGTATCGTTATTAATTTTGAAGCATCGCCGTCTCTCAGACTTTCCCGAATCCCGATCGTCATTTATCATTCCCTGCAAAATACACGTTAATGTTTGCAAAAAGTAAGAACAAAGCTCTGCGTGACCGAAACAAATGGGACACGCTGTTTCGCATTAGAAAAACATTCGGAACATCTAGAAGAAGACAGAGGAGTTCCCGTTACATCTTGGCCATAATTCCTCTATTTTTTTCAATAATGTGTCCCAATAGTGTAATTCATCACTCATTCGTTCTGGTATGGTAGTTATTTCATCGTCATTAGCTCATTATGCGTACCCACCGAGAAGCACGAGTTTACCCGTACAATGTGATTAGGCCTTAGAAGTCCACGCGGGCCCAGTGCGGGTTGGACGACTTCACGCACAACCTTTGAATCTTTTAGCAGGCGTGCGTAGCTTTTCTTACGATGTTTTCAGTCAGCGTAAGAGCGTCGGATAAATGTACATATAATTTAGAAAACTCGAAAATACATTGGTACCGTGCGGGGTTTGAATATCTGCACCTTCCATATTGGGAGGCAGCAGTCCACGCCAATTGCCACAAACGCTCTCAGTAATAATTTAATTGGTTACACCATTAGATAATTCGATCTACATTAAAATTATCAATTTAAACCATTAACCTTAAAGTTGTACCAGAATACCGAATTTTCAGTTGGATTGTAAAGTGTCGTGTTTTTAAGTGAATTAGTAGAATTGAGACCCTGAATGTAATTTGAGAGTACAAATTATTTCGGTGATCCCACAAAGTTGGAAATACGATTCGGTTTGGAAAGAAAAAAACACGGCGCGAATAAAGTTGTTACTTACGGGGATCTTGTTTTCGTTGTATTTTCATATATTTTTTTAATCGCTAACAGAAAAATAAAGTTAGCATTACATTAAAACATCCAATCTTGTATAATTAGTAATCACCGACAAAATAGGTTTTTTAGAATTACTAAGGCCTAAACACTCTTTACGGGTAGGCTAGAACCCCTCGTCAGTGGCATGATAGCAATGATGATGATAATTTAATAAATTTTAATAAAAATAAGCAGTCGTACGTAGCACGGGTGGAAACTCACAACACACAAAACATGGATCTATTGTCTTTGCGCGTGCTACGTTCGAGCGGTTAATATAGTTTAATAAAGTAAAAATTAAAAATATAGATGGATACAGGGATTTTAGGCCTCCACACTTACTTGTTGGAAAATTATGTAAATCGATATATCTCACCAGACCCACCCACCCACTAGGGTCAAACCGGAATTTTCGTGCCGAAGCTTGGCTTTTCTGAGAAACAGAAAGAAAAGTGAGATATAAGATCTAAGATTGTATTTATTTATTTATGATAGACAAACAGAATACAGCCTTAATATTTGACGACCCATGGTATAATGGTTGACACGTCGGCGACTACACCAACAGGGTACCAGGCTCGATCCCGGGAAGTACAAACATTTCTGTGCATGACATATCTGTTTATAATGATCTGGGTGTTTTCTATGTATAATATTATATATTGCCAAAAAATATATATAAGTATGTTCATCCGTTGTTTAGTACCCATATTTCAGGCTAAATGGTTAGTTTGGAACCAGATGGCGGTGTGTGAATGTTAGTGAATATTTATTTATTTAACACATACATAAGACGGCAGTTTACTGATTGGGAAAGTGGTCCATGCATAGTGAACATAGTACACAGCGTGTTATGATAGGATTTAAAAACAAAGCTTTACTTTGTTTGAAAATGAAAAATGAAAATGAAAAGCGTTTATTCAGTTGAGGTCCTTACAGAACACTTATGAATGTCAAATGAAGCTACCACTGGTTCGGGAAGTAGTTTTCCACTGAGAAAGAAACCAGCAAGAAACTCAGTTGTTACTTTCAAAAAAAATGTGTTTAGTACAGAATCATTTGTATTCAAAATAATTATATAAAGCAAATTATATTCACAATTTAAATCATATTAAGTATTGTTAAAAAAATAATAATATACAAAAGTACTATTAAGCAGTTAATCTATAAATCTAAATAGATGATATATGGGGTAAATCAATTATATTTTGTGGTAGCTTATTAAATATTTTAATGCTTAATCTCACAAATGAGTTCCCGACCTTATGCAATCTGAGTTTTGGAACGGCAAGTTTGTGTTTGTTCCTAATAAAACCATTTTAATAAGGTGGTAAGCTTTCGGTGTGAATTCCTATTTTTTATTGGGGATAGACGGCGCTGTGTAAATTTGTCTGTATATTTATACATTTACGAAATTCACTCGAACGTAACAAGAGTGAAGAATGGCTCATTCGAAGCACCGTACATCCGTCCGCGGTCCGATGTCTGATCAAATAAACCGGCTTTTCTGTTTGGAGTTCATGAATTGCGATTTTCAGTTGATATTTTACACATTTAGTAAGAAGTTTTAATGAGAATCTTCCGGTTATGGAATCTAAAGACCGTAAATTATCGATAAAAGTTACCTATGGTTAACGTTTTACTTGAAGTCGGTTTTCGAAGGTTTTAGATCAGATATGCTTTAAATATTAAAGAAGACAGTTCTAATTATTTCTTATATAATAAGTTTAAACGCTACGAACAAGTTAGGAGACAAACTTGCTGAGACTTGTTTTTGTTTTGAGACGTGAAAAAAACATTAAAATTTAGGGTAAATATTAAATCGCAGATTACAAAACTGTAGCTTTGGAGTATAAAAGAAATTGGATATATTCTTCAAGTAGCATGTTTTTATTAGAAGAAGTTAAACAATTCGCTTATGCTCATTTTAAACTAAGAAGTCGATTGTAATATGAATAATTAGAACCAAATACGGGAAAATATTACACAAAAAGTAGGCTACTACTATTTCCGTGTTTTTTTAAATGCTATTTTATTATCAAGATAGCAGCTTCACTTTTATTTTCAACTGTAACGCAATGAATTAGAGTTCAAAATAATCGGCATTTTATCTCTTTTTTTACTTTACAGCGAGTAATAGAATACAAAATCGAAATGTGCCCATACAAATCCGCTTGGGACACTAAAAAATCCTATGCGAACATGGTGTAAATATAAATAACGGCAGATCCGCCGAACCGTCCGCCGGCCGCATGAATAAATGACGCCACAGTGATTGTCTGTGAATTATTCAGGGGTGTGATTTTTTTCCACGGCTCTCGCATCCCCCATTCAATATTGCAATCCTTCCTGCTGAATTTAATATACACAGTGTTACGCTCTTGATTTCAGCCGTGAAATATGGATGCCGTACTGACCTTCGCCGCTAGAATTTTTGTTTTACGCAGTCGAGAAGTAGATTAAGTTGTTGAAGGTTGTATATTGCTGGCAGCTTAAGGTATCTGTCGCATGTGAATTTGGAATATATTGCAACTGTCATGTGGAAAATATTGGATTAGTTTCTTTTTATGTTATATGTGTACAGGACGGTCTGGACGCTCACTTGATGGTAAGTGATACGCCAGACCATGACAGATCGGCATTAAAGGGACCAACAACTAATAGTAGTAGAATAATAATATAATGTTGGTTCGATTATTCATCGTCATTTAACGTCCCCACCGAGGGCCCGAGCCACCCATATAGGGTGATTAGGCCTTAGTCGTCCACGCGGGCCCAGTGCGGGTTGGACAACTTCACGCACAACCTTTGAACCTCCTCGCAAGCGTGTACAGGTTCCTCATCATGTTTTCCTTCACCGTAACAGCGTCGGATAACGTACATATAATTTCGAAAATTCGAAAACATTAGCACGTGTGGATTAGACCTCAACCCTCCTGGTAGGAGGGCGACAGTCCACACCATTGAGCCACCGACGCTCCTATGCTATATATGCTGTTTTTAAATTAAGTATCGTCCATTTGCTATTTTATGGGCAATTGTGTTTCTGGTTTATTTGGTTGGGTTTGTCGGCTTAGACTGCTGATGGTCTCCTGACAAATTCCTTTTTACAACTGGCTATCGCGAGCGAGATGGTTCTTAGCCTACTTTTGACATGAAATGCACGGGCCGTCCCAGAGTGGGCTCAATGGACTAGGTCATTGTAGCGAGTGATTGACTAGAAGCTTATGAAAATACAAAAAAATATTTACAACGTTCTAAAAACTATATTTTTTTTCTATCCAAAATTAAACACAAAGCTGTTTCTATTACCAAATGTTTGTCTTCACAAATAAACCTATAAAGTCTTAAACCTCATGCTCAGTTTTAAAGTCCATTTATGAGTTTCCCTATCGCCTCAGTTATTACAGTCTGGATATTTGCATAATTTTAATTAATATCCCATGGGGATGTTTTTAATTCGGATATGAGGTGCACGGAAACTCATTTTATAGAGCATGAGAAATGTAGTCAAAGGAAATTGAAGTTTGATGGAAATCGTAACGTTTGCGTAAAAGGAACTTAATCCATGAAATTGTGTTTATTCAGCGATAGATTTTTATTGATGAGTAGAAAGGTGAACTAATGAAAAATATAAAATGCATTCTATTATATCAATTATATGGGTATAATTTAGGTGGCGGGTAGCTTTTATCATCTCACAACGTTGACTTCTTAGCCTGTATCCAGTGTCTTTCAGCTATTTTAGAAGTAAAGTCATAATTTTGAACACCGTTACATTTACCTGGCTGTTGGTTTTCAAACATTATATTATAAGACCCTTATTTATGTAACATCCATAAAAAATAACAATATCTATCGTAAAAACTATCGCTTGTGTAAAGGAAATCCTTCTTGTGCCACTAAGAGCTAAACAATGTAATAAAGGCTTCTCAAACGATCGTAAATAACAATGTTTGATATAATTCCAGCCCGCCGTAATGGGTATGTGCTAGTTCTGTAATAAGTTACGCTATTATTTTACGTTATGGATAAACTATCAAGTTCTGGGTCTTAAAGTAACTAGATAAAATAGCATTTTACGAGAGACAGCGGAAGCGGTGATGGGTTGAGAACTTTTACTTCACTAGAACAATTGCTAATGAAAACAATTAAATTATTATTTTTTCTTAAATAAGTGTTGGTCTGAGTCTTGTTGACTAACAAATAGCTCTGTCGAAATAATGAATATCTTCTTCTTAAGGATTCCTTAATGGTTTGATAGAATACTGAAAATTTGTTTTATTGCCAATTATAACCAGTCTCTTTACTTCAGTTTCTTATTTTACACAGTTTCAAACCACCATAAACGCATGGGACAACTTCTATAAAATCAGATATAGTAGATAAACACATATTTTCTTTGATTTTTTTTGTTTGGTATTTCCATTACTTTAAAATATATGGAAACAGACTAACACTAAAATAATTCCTGCTTATATAATTTATCATAGCCTAATGTGTCCACTGCTAAGCGAAGGCTTTCCATAGTGATTTTCACGTGGACCGATCCCTAACAGTCGATATCCATCTGCTAGGGATAAGTTATCTTTTTATAGAGAGTTACTATCGAGTTTCTTGTCTGCTCTTTTTGATGATCCTACTTATTTCGAACAGGTGGTAGAGTCATAAAAAAATAACAATTGACGAAAGATTTATTTGAATAAAGTTGTTTTGAATTTCTCTGAATTGATATTTTCACAAATAATAGAATTCTCCCGCTTCCGCTTGTGTTAAGCTCGCACATCGCTATCGCGCGGGGTCGATACAATAAATCATAGAATTCAATTAGCGACCGAACTAAGCCCTATAACGGAAACCATTAGTATATCTACCGCAATATTACTTACATTGTTGTGTACAACCTTAAGTGTACATTGTCAACTGAAACATAGTTTCAGGAAATTGTATTCCGGTGAAGATTTAACGTTATAGTTTACTATCCTGTTTATATGGATTCCATAGGAATAACAAAAGTAAAAAAAGAACAAATGTAGAGGCTTTGTTTTATTAAAAAAGTCATCTCGATAAGACTTATATTCATCACTGTTATATATTTGCTTCGCAAGTAATAAGCTCGAACCCAACAGCGAACAGATTATAGTCGACGACAATTTTAGTAAATTTTCCCAGTTTAGCAAGAAGGGTCAGTCATTTTATTAAAGATAATAAGAATTCCTTTATTAACAATATATGTTGAACTGTAAGTTCCTGTTGCCATTACGTTTTAGTTATATAAAACCACATCAGAGGAAGATTTAGAAAATTTGACGAACATTTAATTTATTGATTTTATACATAAATCTGTCTACATAGATAGTGCAAATGAGATCATAAACTTTCCTCATTATCATAATGTTGATCAAATTCCCCCTGTGCTTAAGGAGATTTGGACTATAAAATGCTATAGTCAAGTGCCTTTTTACTAGAAACTATTAGAAATTCGTAATTCGTATTATTTTATCGACTGAACAATGTACAAAGACAATATGATGAAAATGAAAAGTGTTTATTCAGTTAGGTCTTACAGAACACATATGAATGTCAAATGAAGCTCAGTGGTAGCTTCGGGAGGTAGTTTTCCACTGAGAAGAAACCAGCAAGAAACTCATGAATGGCATATCTGGCATATCTCATAATTTGTCGAATAGAGGACTTGACGAATTACAATTTGACCTATTTTATTCTTGACTAGCGTGGTACCATTTTATTAAAAATACCAAGTCGCAAAATATTTTGTTTGGAAACAAACTAATTCAATTAGCTACAAATGGCAGTTACAACTGATGCCAAGTGAAAGAATCCAAGTCGGAGCTCGTTAATAATTCAATTATTTTACACCCTTTGACTTGAGAAAGTTCCCCTACAAATAAAAGTTTCCTAACAGTTTTACTGCTCCGCTGAAAAATAGATTAATTTAGATATTGAAGTTCAAAGCGTTCTTGTTTGCCTGAGAAATTCAAGTAACGAGTATACGTAAGTACTGCGAAGTTGGAATTTATTGAGAACTAAATAGTTCGTAATTAGTTTTGCACAAGGTTCATTTTCCTAAATCACGTTATAAATTGAATACTAGGATTTCTAATAATATTCAGTGGAACCCGGAAACTGCTTCAGCTTCCTCGTGTCTTTACCCGAAATAAATACATGCATTGCGAAAAGTATGATGTTTTCTATTAATTTCAAATATAGGGGGTAACCAGATTCCTTAAAAGTCTGACCACTCTGTCCAAAATTTAGGGTACCCGGCAAGAATTTTCTTTCATAACATAATATCCAAACAAAAGGTGTCCGTTTCATTCATATTTTTATGACTGGGCAATCCTAAACCCATATGATATGTAATTGCATGATATGAAATGAAAAAATATTTATAGCAAAATAATCAGGAAGGTTCTCATTCAATCACTTTGATATCTACCTCCTATCTCCCCTTGTAGAGCATCTGGAATACGAGTAGAAATAATTTAGAATAAGCCAATGATTTTATGATGACAATTACAATTAAGTGTATTACAAGTAAGTGTAATTGTTAAAATTTAAAAGGCATAAATTAGTGCATGTCGTGGCAGCCTTTAAGTATAACAGAATTTTTATGTTACTTATAAATGTATCATCGTTTTTGTTGGTTGTCCTTAAATAAATAAATAAAGTGACATCATAACATCATTGGATTCGTCCAATGACATTTATGTCGAACATAAAATTACTATACATTGTTAGGAGACCAGCGAAAATTGTTCATAACCGAGATAACTAGTAGTTAACTAGCCCCCTGGATCGGCTAGTTGAAGTGGCAGTGGGCTAGTCACATATGTCGCAGAACCGATGGCCGTTGGAGCAGACTAGTTGCGAAGGTACATGGTTGAGCTGGATGAGAAAAGCGGAGGACCGGGATATCTGGTGAATAATGGGGGAGACCTATGTTCTTGATAGGTTGAAAAGCGAGATTACTACTAACAAGTTCATGAAAAAATCTTTACTTCGATAAACTTGATAAGCAATTGTGTTCATATTGAAGCGGTTTTTTCTTATAGATATAATTGAAACTATTTTTTACTGCTAACAAAAAACATTTACACATTTTGTGAAAAAAAAAGCAACGAGCGGTCAGTTACAAATATTTTCAAAAAAACATTTATGTTATGTTACAGACTATATTGTATAACATTTGCAGGCTAACATTCTTACAATACCAGAGGTCACAAATGCGGTGCCTTATTTGTCATAATTTAATTTATTATGGGATATATTTTTACAGGCTGAGTTACCCACAAAAATTCTATTTGAACTTTATATAAATCTATTTTACAGTTTATTCTACTAGTAGTCGGCATTCAACATAAAAATAATCCTTAAATATTTTGCAAATCCCTTTTTTTAAAAAGCTGAACTTAACGCAAACAAACTACCTCATCTCTTCACGCAAATAGGGTCTGATCCCCAAAGACATATGCAAATAAGTTTGTTAAGAAACGATGATGCTTCCCTTCCCGCAAAAACTCGATATATCCCGACTTCCCTCAGGAACATTATATTCTGTTTGCTTTCCGCCACAAAAAGTCTCATTCGCAACTCATATAGCTGACCCAAATGCCTACATGACTTGCCCAGTAACACTTGATCCGCGTTGCTCCCTGAAAGTTGTTTAAAGTCATAGAAAAAGGGAAAGGGCAAACGAATCTCAGAGACCAGCATATTTTGGTCGGTTTTTCTGTTTGGTGCATTGAGGTTGGATTATGAATAATATATAATGGTTTTTTGAAGTCTTGAAGGAATAAGAACATGTATGTTTTACTTGGTAAATGTTTACGACTCATCGTCTAGGTAGGTACTACCGCAGTGCCGAATATCGTTCCGCGAAATAGGCAATGATGTTAAAAAAGTAAAACAAAAGAGTACAAACTGTACTCTCTTCGGCAGTTCGGTTTTGAGCACGAGTGGCGTATCTATCTTTATAAATAGAATATCATTGAAATGGTTGGTTTTTCTTTTGTATTTTAGGATGACCCCAACCGAGGCGGTGGGCAGAATTTTGCCGCAGACACTTTTTTAAGTGAGATTTTGCATCTAGTTAGTGTGTTGTTTATCTAAAACTTAAAAAAATATAGAAATTAATAAATATCTACAGACAATGACAGAAAATAACACAGATGACAGGCAAGATGAAAGAAAATAAAACTTTATTTGGCAAAAAACAAACAAAATACTTACAATGGGAAAAAATAGAATACAAATAAATGCTAAATAGGACCTCACTCAGCATGTGTCCTAGCACGCTAGAAGCATGCCAGGACGCTGTTCTTCAGTGAAGCCCTGGAAGGACAGTCATAAAACTAAAAATGACAAAAGTATACAAAACTAAAAAATAAAAATTTAAAATAAATACTTATTGACAATCATGTGCGCCCCAAATTAAGCAATAGATTGTAATATGGATACTAAACAATGGATAAATATACTTATATACTTTTTTTGTAAATACATACAGTTTGTACTTAGAATAAGTAAGTTCATCCGTTCTATAGTACTTTATATCACAAGTTTTACGCTTAACTTGAAGCTAAATTGCGCTGTATGGGTGAATATTTTGTTTATTTATGCAGGTCAGGTTAAATTGTATCCTGAAAGAAAATTTGTAGCGTCCATTACTCTAAGAGCGTCGATGGCTCATTGGTGTGGACTATTGTCTTGCGTTCAAGGGGATGCCATGCCAGTTCAAATCCCGTCACGTACCAATGTCTTTTCGAAATTATGTGTATGTTATCCGACGTTCTTACGGTAAGAGATAACATCGTGTGGAAAGCCTCGCACGCCTGCGAAGGATGACTAAGGCATACGCCCTGTTCGGGTAGGCTAGTGCCCCTCAGTGGGGACGTATAATGAGCTGATGATGATAACTCTTAAATCAAAGCTACACGACCAGTTTATATGCTATCAATCAATCAGCCAACATTCGTCCACTCCTGAACATAGGTTACCGTTGATACCGTTGGAGCAGACGAGTTCTGGAGTGGAGACCGCTCTTGCAAGCGTAGCGTAGGACGCCCTCCGCCCGATGGACCGACGACTTGCGAAAGTCGCTGGTGGAAGCTGGATGAAAAGCGAGACCGGGATGTCTGCGCCAAAGGGGAGACCTATGTCCAGCAGTGGACTGCAATAGGTTGAAGAGAGAGAGAGAGAATATAGGTCCAACTGCTCCCCCAAAGAGCGCCAACCATTCCGACCCTGAGCAGCTCGCATCTAATATAACATCGCGTTCCTTCATATTGGAATACGTTAGTAATTCAAATATAATAAATTGGCTTTGATAAATCAACTGTCATCCCATCGGGACTGTCATAATTAATTAGTGGTTACAATTTCGATTAAAATCATTAATTATTTAGTGTGGTATTAGTGATAATGCCTCAGAGCATAATGGAGTTGTAAATGATTGTTATAATAAAAAAAACAGTCGTATTTAATCGTAGTCGTATATGATTGTCAAAAGGCTAAACTAATAAGCAAAGGCCTTTATGCCTTTCGACAAAAGTGACAATCATATTTATCATTAAATAAAATAAAGGAAAAGATAAGCGATACGACCTAATGACCTTCAAGGAAAGAGCTTATTCCCATTTTAAAGGCCAGCAACTCCTTTGCCCTCTGGTATTGCAAGTCTACATGGGTGACGGCGTATTGTACATGACTCGTTTTTCACATGTTTTCCTACACTGTAGGAAGGTCGGATAACGTACAAGAATCTCGAAAATTTCGATAACGCATTGTACGTGGCGGGATTTGAACCTTCGCCCTACCGATTGGAAGTCAACAGTATTAAGCCACCGACGCTCTCTATAAATTAATAATTGTTCGCATACTTTTAAATCAATAACTAAACTTTAAAGATATTGCTTACAAGCTTACTTCCCTAAGGCTTTTGGGAGGCAAGCCTTTCCTGTATTGATTCAAATATGTCTTCTTCTCGCTCCTGAGTAAAATCTTAATACGTATTTATTATCAAACACAACTTTGAAACTCACATCGGGGCATACTGAATGGTAAACTTTCCACTTGGAAGTTACGGGTTTTCGAAAGCTTCGGGGAGTAATATTCCTAAGTGTCAGCATAAATCAGTTCAGAGATTTTCACTTTTTTTGTGTGCGGTTTTCTGGGAAATACTGTGAGTTGTAAAACAGGATTAAAAGTTCAAAAATAATTGTAACATGCACTAAAATATAACTACAGAATCACTGACGTTATTTAATTAAATGAACTGTATTTTGTATCATGATCCGTTTTGCAGGGTGAAAGTATTTAGCTAAATACTACATCCATCATCATCATCATTGCAGCCTATATATTCACGCCTGAACAAATGCCTCCTCCAGTTGCTTACACGCAAACCGATCCCTGGCAGTCGACATCTATCAGCTACCCGACTCTTAAACCAAGTCATCACTAAATCTGGTTAAGGCTTGGCCTATGTTGAATACATAACAGTTTAGTTTTTTCAATACCTACAGAATATATTTTAAGGGAAAAAAAAATAAGTTGGAACATCGTGACAGGTGGAAACCCGTCTCAACCAATTGTTGTATAATATGCGATGTAGCTATCTTGTAGCTTGGTCAATTTTAAGGGTCACTATCTATTAAAAACTACTAGAAATAGAAAATTTATAGAAAATTGATACCATATCCCAGTCAACTTTTTCCTTAAGAGCAGAATAACAAGTTTCGTCCTACTTAGAGATAAAATTGAGCTCATGTGAATAACACGGTTATCCTGAAATACTTAAAATAATTTAAAAATTAACAACTAAATCTTGCACATGTTTACTTTCAAACACAACTTTATAAATGTATATTTTAATTCAGAAGCTGAACTATTTTACTAGCTCCTTATTTCCTTTTACGAGTATTTCTGTTTCACATACTGTGAATAAAGTCATCAAACATATCTGGACCTTATCACTACAAACATAAGTACACATTTTTTGTTGCTCCTCCAAGGGAAATTGTCACGAGTACTAACCAATGCGGAAAGTCTCGTTTCACAGTGAATCGCGTTGAAGTATGGCACTGCACTTTTGTGAATTACGCCCCTTTGGTGAGCTCCGAATGAGTGAGGACTGAAAGGGTACGTGAGCCAGTAATGAAAAAGACGAAGATTCTCCGCAATTTATTTCGGTGGGGTTTACGGGAAAACGTGAGGTTGCCTCCTTTTTCATACACTAAATAGACGATATGATATTTTCTTTAATATTTCTGCAAATGAACTTCGAACTAGTAAAAATGTGTTTCGGATAATGCCTCAGACACCGAAATACCTACATTTCGGTTAGGCTTTCTGTTGTATTTTATGCCATCTCTTATTTTACTTCTTTAGTAAAGATTATATTATTATATTATTATTAGAACTCCTTGTATAGTGTGGCCACCCATTATACTTGAATATGCTATTTTTGTACTTCCTTCTTAAAGTAAAAAAATAAAATTAAGAGGAGATTTGTCTTTTTCTCTTTCGCTCTGGTAATTCATAATAATGTACAAAAACACAATAAACAAAATTACAAGCAGCACAATCTAAACGTAACTGAAACTACACAAAGCGAACGGCGTCCAAATAGTTCAGCGCAAAGTTAACAAATGGATTGGCCACGGCTTGCATTACACTACTAGAAAGGTTGATCCAAGGCAAAGGAGATTTACTACTTCATTATCACATACCGCAAGTCCTGTACTATTAACTACCACTAGACTTACTGCAAAACTTGCTTAGTGGAAAGCCAAAACTGCTAAAGCTCTTGCATCATACTTTGAATTTAGCTCATCTATCTCACACACAGCCACATACACACATACAAACGCGCGCGCGTGCACGCACACACACACACACACACCACACACATATACACACATTCCGCATGCATGAACGTAATTATGTTAGCATGCCCCCAAGCACACACGTCATCATTTAGTTGGGTAGTTTGAATTTTTCACTGTACTCAAATACAGATCCGCAAACAGTGGAACAATTCAGCTCTTCGTCTTGCGTTAGAACGCATCCTCGTTCTCTAACATACGAGCGGCAACGGAGCAATCGCTTCACTATACCACAAAATAGCGCCGCGGCTTTCACGCACATTCAACAATTCAAGTGATTTATACAGCAGTAAACTAAACCGGACGTCCTGAGAACCGCTATTGCGTTGTTACTGCCGCGACGAGTGGGATTATGCTTACTTTGAATTCAATGGCGCGCTGATTGGCCAACCTCATGCCGCGAAAGGTTACAGCGATAGCATGAAAGGGGACACCATGAGTTATGGTGGAAATACGCAGATTATCTTTTGGGCGAGAAGCCGTGTAGTCGGATAACGCGGCTCGAAAATAATTTTTAGAATAAGTTGAACTGTATGATGAACGCAATAGTTTAAATTTAAATAATCTGATTTAAAAATTAATAATATATGGAAATTGTATATTATAACACATTCCATATCTACCCAAACAGTATTAAATAAAGAACATTACATATGTGTTCTTGATAAATGCGAAAATATATATGATCGAACTTAGACCAGAAACAAATAACAACATTCCATTGCACCGTAGGTCAATCACTTGTTATCTATAGTATTACGTATCTTAAATATAAAACTTGTCAGCTTCCTCCCCACAACAGCATGGCTATGAAGGGAGCAATGACTATCCGTCACGAAGGAAACCATTGTTTCAATCACTCACTCTATAAATGACAATTCTTCGATAAAAAAACTCAAACATTTAGCGCTATTTCAGTTCCAAGAATTTCTTTTGTATTGGTACGTAAAATGTTTGCGCTCCAATTTTAAACGTAAAGTTATTGTAATTAAATTGTTTCGTCAATAACCGGTTGCGAACAGAAATTAATTAAGTTTCGCCTGAGGATCTCAAACTTGAAGCAACAAATTCGTATTTAAGCTTTCATGTTTTTTATATGTTTATAAGATATTAAACAGCCTTTGTCGTCTTGTGGTATGAGTTTTATCACCGTGTAATCTTGGATTCGGTATTTCGAATCCTGTTGGGACGCTGCGTACTGAATCTCTTTATCAATTTAGTTATAACAACTTGGTTATAACAGGCTGAATCGCCTGATTGTTTGAATAAAAATTCGGTTCATTTTGTGGGTTACGATCCAATCTTGCCATAGCCATGCCTTACTAGACGGCAATTCATGATGATAGTATGATATTTAAATGTGGAATGGGAAAAAATGTATAGTAGTTGTGATTTTACTACATAACTCATTGGTGTGGACTGTTATCTTCCGATCTGGAGAGCGCAGATTTAAATCCTGCCACGTACCAATGTTCCAATGCTTTTCGGAATTTCGAAATTATACGTTTATCCGACGCTCTTACGATGTGGGAAAACATCGTGTTGAAACATCTGTTGAACATCTGTTGTTGAAGAGATTCAAAGCTCGTGCGTGAAGTCGACCAATCCGCATTGGGCCCGCGTGGACGACTAAGGCTTATAGAGTGGGGATGTATATTGAACTGGATTGATGATGATGAAACTTTCTGCGATGAGTTCTTGGGACTTGTTACCCCTGCTTGTTCCAATTTAGCGGAATCCTAAAATTTCAACATCACATGGATGATTGGAATCATCTACTGTTCTATTTTTTCTACATTTTCTTAGGCATACAGCAAACATTTCGAATTTAATAACAAGTAAAATGTATCCGGAAAGATGTAGGTAGATAGTTCAATGTGCAAAAATATACGAATTATGAAGTCGACGATCAAGTCCTTGGTGCAGCAGTAAACGCCGTGTATGTACCAGAATATGTGTTCCTTTTTTATTCTAATTTGTCGTTATTATATGCTTACGCGTTAATTTTTATATTTTTTATGGGACAAAATATAATATTTCTAGAAGCATTTAGAATATCTACGGTGTTACTGAGACCAAAGACCGATATTTTAAAAAATCAACAAGACCCATGAATTTCAGATTGCAATCAAATTATATAAATAACACTTAGACCAAAGACCGATAAGCAAGACCTGTTAATAGTATTAAAGCTAATGTGAAATGAAAAATAAATTTCATGTACATTCTCCTTAATGATGCTTAAACTCTAGTTAATTAATAAACAAGGTTATTTTATTAGTTTAATAAAGAAGCTGCTTAAACTTTAACATCCAATATGGACACCCGATCCGCTCTAATGCAGTGTTTTCTGCGTCAAATTGACTATTTAATAAGGCTACGTTGATTAAAACCAATTAAGTAACAGCGTAGAGAACGGCGAGGGGCGTTTAATATGAAAACAAGCTGGTATAGCAAAAATACGATCCGTTTTGTCGCTACGAAACTGAATTCCGAAGCTGCATTTTACTCTGATGTATGAGAGGATATATGTGTAAATTTTGGTGAACTTCGTTCAAAATTTTTTTGATTATTTTTACTGGTGGAAATATTGTTCAGTGGCGTCCATGTATCGGGAAAATAAACATAGGGCAACCTCCAACCAGGTGGACCAATGACCTGGTTCATCATCAGTCTTATATGTCCACTGCTGAAAGAGGGAGGCCGTCGTTGATTGGCCTACTGATAGCCACGCGGGCCGATCCCTAACTGTTGACATCCATCTGCTACCCGCCACCTTAACCAGGTCATCTTTCCATCTGATTTGGGGTCGACCTACGCTTCGTTTCCCGTTACGTGGACGCCACTCAAGTACCTTTTCGCCCCACCGGCCATCAGTAGTGCGATCGATATGCCCTGCCCACTGCCATTTCAACTTGCTAATCCTGTGGGTTATGTCAGTCACTCTAGATCTCCTAAGCATATTTTAGTTTCTCAACTTATCGCGTAGGGAAACACCTGACATATCCCTCTGCATAGCATGTGGAGCAACCTTGAGCCTATTTAAGAGGTCTTTACTGAGCGACCACGTTTCGCTTCCGTATTTCATAACTGGCAACACAAACTTGTCAAAGACTTTCGTCTTCAGACACTGACGTATTTTGGACGAAAAGATCTCCCTTAACTTCCCAAACGCTGACCTAGTTAATATAAATAAAAAAGCCTACACCTGGATAAAGGTGGTGGGTAGCAGAATTTAACACAGTCAGATATTGTTGGTTTGGGTCCCTTAAGATGGAGGCTTGGATAGTGCTTCTTCTTCTTAGCGTATCGATAGCAAAAACGATCAAACCGTAGAAGCCCAAGAGCTAGCCACGGCGACAGCGCTGTCCACATCCGTCATCCAATCCTGCAGAGAACAGCAACTTGGGCAAGCAAGACAAGACATAAGGTGAATCATCGTTTGGGAAAGTGCTGGAAAACAGATTTCTATATACTGCAAAAAAAAAACTAAGTAATTATTTTTTAAAGGATCAAGACTGTCACTTTTTTTGTGCTATTAAGCGATCGAGGCGTTCACTTCGCTAACCGGATATTGAGTGATACGTCTTCCATTATAAAACCATTATGTGACTCTAAAACTAATTGCTATCTAGCAATTAGTTTCTATTAATGCTGCCTTGTCGTCACCCAAGACGATAGATGTTAGGTTTTTATGAACTTACAGTGGTACTAGGTGGTAGACTCGATACTGAGTCGTCTAGGTTGGTACCACCGCAGTGCCAGATAACGTCCCATGAAACAGGAGTCTTACGCACTTTTGTGTTTCGGGATGAGGACACTGTAGCAAATAAAATTACCGGGTATAAGAGACCTCACATCTGTTGTCTCGGTTGATAAGCGCAGTGCGGCATTGTTCGAGAATAATAACTACTTATCCGTTGTTGGTATCAATCAATGCCGCTCTGACATGGTCAGGCGTATCACTTACCATCAGGTGAGCGTCGTGACCGTCTTGTACTATTTATTTATAAAAAAGTACTTTCAAAAGCCGCATTGACCTCTTTTAAAAACTGATTATTCAAGGATTTGACAGAATTTTTAACCAGAGTTTCTATTATTTCTTTTATGCCGCAGTAGTAAGGTACAGTAGTACTCACCGATATATCGAGTTAATGTTTACGATACATGTAGGCGGAGCCTTATTCTCACAATTACTCTATCCACTGGTCGTATAACATCCTCACCTGAGGTGGTTGCATTCCCAAACGCTACGGATCACGTCGTAAAACGCGTTGTGTTCGTATATCTGCAGCGCAGTAAATATGTCGATGCAGTCGGTGCAGGGAGACCTATTCTGAGTTTGGAATTTTATAAAATACTTTTTGTAACGGTTTTATATTGCAGTTTTATAATTATATTGCACTTTTCTAAGCGTTTGAAATCAGCTGTATACGAAAATGCCAAATATGAAAAGAAATTAACCCAATAACGTTATCGTTATTGGGTTAAGTTTCTTTTCATATTTGGATAGCAAACAACAGCAACAACAAACTATAGAAAGAATATGTTCAGCTATTCCCACAGAATGACGTGTTTAATGAACTATACAGAATAAGCATTCAGAGAATGCTATCAGCACGAAGACTGTAAGGCAGTTCACAACCGTTGAGGGACCTTTAGTAAACTCTAACTCTGAAGTTCACGGTACTGGCTATATCTACCTATAAAGAATGTTTTGCTGCTTGAGCAAAGGTTCGATATAATGTATTTTGACAAATATTTGATCTTGGTGGGATTTAATTTAGTTTACATTTACGACCAATGTGCTGTAATGGTCGAGACGTCGGCTATTACACCAAGGGTTTCGAGTTCGATCCTCGGGCAGTACATACATGTGTGTGCATGGAAATGCCTGTTTGTATTATATGTATTGGGGCTAGATGGCGCTGTGTGAATGTCAGTGGATATTTATTTATTTATTATACTACAATGCTTCACGGTGAACTTGTTAGTGGACATTTATTTATTTAATAATAGAATTAACGTTTAACTAAAATTTGGGAGTACATTCCAGTATGACCGCGAAAGTGCAAATAATGGTATATATTAAAAAAATGTCTGAAAGCAATTAGTATAAGAATATTTTTGCGTTTGCAAAACATCAAAATAAATATGTAAATAGAACGTTGTTAATTAAGTAATTTCACAAAAAAGTCACTTCAAATGCGGTAGATTTGAATAAAGTATATGAAAAACACAAAATAAATAAAAAAGGAATACAAATCGTACATCCAAGAGTACTTCCTATACGGATCAATTAATAATTTGCTGGTATTTATGACTTGAACTAAAATAATTAATTAATCGTAACAGCAACCCCATTATTCACATTTTAATATCAAAGTAACTCCAAAAATACTTGAGAAAGCATCAGTATCTAAAATAAGTTTCAGTTTTCTAATTATATTAAAAAGGTTTCTTTAAACATATTCAAAGAATTTGAAGAGAAAATAATTATGTAAAATGAATGTTAATTAACAAACCATCTCTCAGTCGTTGAATCACGTTTGATCATAACTACGCTTCATTCATAAGGCTTTATTGAATTCATTAACCTCATTATTCCTTTGAACATCGTCTAAAGCCTACGTACTTGCAATATTGCTTATAATAAATAAAGCAATAAATGCCAACGTTACATGACGTGGGGAGTTCATGAGTACGGTCCACAGAAAAAAACATTTTTATTAATATTAGTGAGTTTCGATAGGTTTAACATACCAATTCTGCTTTAGTTAGTGGGTTGTCTATACACGGAGTTCTGAGAGTCATGCCTCTGAAATAATGAAACTTCTTCGTTTGCTAATTAGCAGGAATGTTGAGTAAAATCCTGAGTTGGGGTGATCCTGAAAATTCGCTCTAAGAAAAATGGGTCAGTCAAATATTCATAGATTACGGAGTAAATTCAATAATTTAAAAAAAGGATAAACAACTAATCAGTATGCTTACTTAGGTACCTGAATATAAGAGAACGAACACCATTTTGGTCTAGCGCATTTCGTACAACATTCCACCTACAAAGCTCCATGTAGATAATTTCATAAAGAGAAAAATATGACTGCATTTTTATGCCGACCCTCCTCATGAACATACCATTTATTTGCGTATTTAATGCTCGAACATATTTTCAATTAAGGGTGGGATCTAATTAAATCGCGAAAGGAGTTGTTTTCAGTACGACTAACTTTACCGGTACGTCGCCATGTATGATGCGACCATCTTCAAGAGGACCCTTGCCCCCCCTCTTGCGTCACACCTATTGGACTCCCAGGGGGACGATCTTTGCCATAACAGGGCTCAGCTAATCTGGCCATCGTAGAATACGGTGAGAATACAAACGATCCCACTTAAAAGTTTAACGCGTTCTGTAAATTCCATTAGCATTTTATGGTTTTACATTTTAAACAGATGTTTGGATCGTGCAATTTCTCCGGATCGACATTCGATTACCCTGGAATCGGCGTAATGTCACCCATTACTGTCCCGGTTACGTGTAATGTCGTGGATTGGAATGCAAATGCTAAAGTTTTAATAGCAATTGCTGATTTAGCATTTTAAATTCGGCCAATGTGTAGTAATGTTTTTGCAGCAAAGGAATAAATGGTTTTTAACAACTTGACAATAGTAAGAAGATCCCAATTTATAGCATTTGTTTGATTAGCATTCTGAATTCAACTTTTTCATATATTATTTGTTATTTTGCAGAACAGTGAACCTTTACGTAGGAATTATCAATTACCTCGTTACCTACCCTGTCATTATAATTATTCAAAAACATACTACTAGTGCTATCCCCATTGCCAGTTGTTTGTTTTATTGGAATGCTTAAATCAAAATTATTTACTCGTAT
The DNA here is from genome assembly GCA_019425675.1 of Leucinodes orbonalis. Lineage (NCBI taxonomy): Eukaryota > Metazoa > Arthropoda > Insecta > Lepidoptera > Crambidae > Leucinodes > Leucinodes orbonalis. The sequence continues at coordinate 108,335 of PQWD01003121.1, forward strand.
AATAAAATCAATTTTTACTAAGATTACTCTTTTTTCCAGTTGGTCCCAGTTTGCACTCGCTACGTTCTTTACAGATATCTAGGAAAACAATACAGATTATGTATTGAAATTACCATACTCAAACCAATTGTCAAGATGACTCAAATTCCCCTTTGCTTGTTTGTTTTTCCTGCAATGCATGTATGTTAGTGGTGCCATTGAAAATGAATGTATTTTGTAAATATGCTTCTCATTTACCATCTCATTTTTGGAATCAGTGAGTTGAAAGTATTTGTACAGTATGGACGTAAGGACGTGGTCTTTTTTGTTTATCGTTTTAATACCTATCATTACCGTAAGTAAAATTATCTAAAGTATTTCTTAATTATCATTTCTATTTTTTCTTATATAACCACTTACTGTAAAAAAATTGAAACAGAAATAAATAAACACATGGAGTAACAGATAATTGCAATACGAGTAATATAAAAAACCTAAAGTTACAAGTTAATGCATATATAACAATGAAAACAATACTTTGCAGATACGATCGTTTAGAATAAAGCCTCTATTTTATTTTGTTGGCGTAAAACTCAGCCATACGCTACATAAATTGTACTCAACAGTAAGCTGTTGAGTACAATTTATAGTTCGTTATGTTAAAACTACATTTTATTACAAATATGACTATTTAATATAATAAAGTAATTTCTTTTTATTTGAAGCGTCGTCATAGTCGTCCTCTTTTTAGAATCTTCTCAGATTAACTTCAATCGCGAACCAATGATGCTTCACTTGACTTTTTAAAGGCCTTTAATTTAACAAATGGTATATTTTATGACAAAATAGTGAAATTTAATACCATGATTTTCATATAACCGTTTTAGGCTCACTTTGCTCAGGACATGTGGAAGTCCTCCCAAGAAGATAGAAGACCTGGTTATAGAAGGGGTTTGCATTATCATACTAAGAGGCATATGTTGTCTACTACTGGTGCAGAAGATAATCAGATTAAAAGAAGGCACACTACTCAAAAACCTAGGGAAATGAGAAAAAAGGTAAAAAAGTAAAGTTTTAATAAGTTTTTTAATAAGATCGAAAACAACTAATGATAATAATAATAAATTACTTTTTACATATATGAAAATATTAATAATTAACTACTAGACTTTGTGATTGTTACTTGTGTATTCAAGCTCTTCATAATGATGAGAAAAATTTATTATTTTACAGCCTTCGGGACATCTCAAACCTTTAGATGAGGATGACATGGAAAACGACGAAGTAGTTTCTGTTGCAGTTGGTCCTCCCCCACTTCGACCTAAATATGACAAAGTGCATTGGAGACAGTCACCTAAACCGAGAAATACTACGAGTACGAACACGTCAACAACAGATTTTGTCAAAGACGTATTAGCCCAACTTGGGAGAGAATTACTCACACATCAAGTAAGTGAAGACTTTGTTTTTGGGCAATATGTAGGAAACGCAATGAAGAATTTAACGAGCGACCTTAGACTTATGATGCAGCATGAAATTTTAGATTTAGTAGTCAAGTATCAGAAAATTAATAGAGGAGAGTTAAAGATTGAAGAGAAACCCACAGATCGGACGGCACTTCCAATATTAAAGGAAATAAAGACAGATAAAAAAGGAATCAATGAAACAGAAGACAACTGGCCAGATTTTTCAAATTTAGCCAAAATTGTTGGATGAATACAAAAATGACGATTGTGAATAGTGAATGATACAAAGATGTTGTTTAAGAACAAAATAATTGTTTAAATCTCTTGGATTGGTGTAGCAAAACTTAAATTTGCATAACATTTTATAATACATTACAAGTTTAGAAACGGATTCTTATGTTTTTTAAGTCAAATTTAAAAATATTGAACTTAAAAATTATACTCATCTTATAAAAAGCATTGTATACAGAAAATTACAGTTCAATATTCCAACTTTCTTGCAACAGTTTTGGTCGCTGATACTATAATTATGTGCTCAAATGTTAAGTTCACTGCTGAAAATTAACTTCCTTAAGAGATTTAATGACCGTCTGCCAAAAAGTTGATTGCTAAAACTTATTAAGTCCTTCTCTAGTTATATATAATAAGTTTCACGCCATATTTATATAGTAAGAATTCCCAAAACCATAGATTACGGCTGCGGCTTAGGACTACTAGCTCCGACATAAATCATAACGCCGGCGACAAAGGCACATATAAAACGGACTGTAAATTTTACCCTGGGAATTTGAAATTGTACCTAAATGTACTGTGAAGATAAAGGAGTTTGAATGTACTAGACTTTATTGCTGCCATAAATAATGTATGTTAAAAATATATATTTTATTTGAGATTAATATTTTATTATTGGATTGTTCAGGCAATGCTGGAAAATTGGCTTTTTAATAAACACTATTGTTTCTATATTTCTGCGTGACCTTTCAATCAAATTCATTACATGTCCTAAAGTCTCATTATTAAATGGGAGTCCAAAAGATTTAGGGAAGTATTTTTAAGATACTTTTAACTATGACAGGAAGCTCTGTTGAAGTTGTGGGGTCGCCCATACACTTTTGGACTCCCCTTACCTTAAACTTAGGTGAATTTGGAGAAACAACACGCAATTTTTTTTATATTTTTTTAATTTCTACCAAGATGAAGCTTACGGATTAGGTACGTAAGAGTCCTACATAACTGCCTTGAGTTCCCTGAACAGAAGAGAATGGACACGTGTGGCATTATTTCTCAGCATCCAACAACGAAAGCGGTATTTGTCCTACGATAAATAGCAACCGATTAAAAATATCTTTGACATACTTGTGGTCCTTTGTTTCCATTTGAGTTTAATTTGGACCAAAATAGAGATTTTGATATGGAGGAACCATATTTGCCTAACTTTTTTTAAATATTCCGTTACCAAAATAATGTTTATTTCAAATAGTCTTCCACAAACAAATTTGATTTCCCATACAAGCACAGGGACTTTAAGCATAACACGATTTCCCATAGATATTAAGTAACATTTTTTGCTCTAAAGCAAGTGTTTAAAGTACCTCGCAAAATATATTTCCCATATTTCCCGATTTTAATCCTTAAAGGGCCCATCAAATAAATCAATAGTAATCGTATAAGCCTCTTGACCCACTTATGGCCCTCTTTCACCTTTTTGCACACTGTATTTATCTTTCTACTCTTTAAAGAACTTTCCAGGTTCATCTCTTACACCTCTCTTAATTACTTTAGATTTACTTCGTTAGAATTTTAGGGTGATAATACACGAGAAGTGTTTTAAGGGAGATAATCACTATAATTGAATTTCAAGCAGATTGCTATAATACGCTTCGTTAAGACCTTATAAGTGGTTCCACGGAATGATTTGAGCAATATTAATTTCCTGTAGGATTTTGTACTTATATAATGGTGAGATTTCATTGAACAGGTTAATTAATCGGTGTTGTTTATTCTTTGTACGTTATCTGCAATTATTATCATCATCAGCCCATTAAACGTCCCCACTGGACGACACGAGCCTACCCGTAAAGGGTGTATAGGCCTTTGAAATTATATGTTCGTTATTCGACGCTCATAAGTTGTTACGACGCGTTGTGCGTTGTCGGCAATCTGCACGGGCACGTGTGCAATAATTATACCTTACATAAAAATAGAATGAATATATTAAATATTCATGATTGAGTATAGACAATTGGATTTTTTTTACTGGCTACGGATAACCATCACCATCCTTATCAACCTATAACGACCCGCATTTCCCCTATCAGGAGATTTTAAGGTACAATTTTAAACCAAATGTTTTCTGCAAAAGTATTGGGTGCTTCATAACATTTAATTTAAAGTTTCTTGATGTTAATATAATGAGAACATAATAATAATGTGGTTAGAAATACTGTTCAACTGTGGTCTTATTCTATTTAAATATGTTTGACGATAATTTAAGAACTGTTAAGATAGATTCGAAATTAGAAGAACTGAGAAACTGAAAAATTTTTCATATGGATAAATTAGAATATACGTTTGTGAGTTAGGTTTGAATACACATAGGAAGCGTCCAAAGGTAATAGAACTAAACATATTTTTTGTGAGCTCCGACATACATTCATATTATTCTCGGAAAGCACTTAGGTAACTCCAATATAATGTTGCATGATATCATCAATGAAATCATAATACACAGTAAAATACAAAAAACATCTTATCGTAATAAGTGTAATCGTTCCGTACTATTAAAACTTTGTTTGTGCTTTCTGAATTAGGCATGCCTGTTAATCTGATACGACATGAAACAAACATGGATATGCAGATGTCACGTACTGTTTTATACTGATTAGCCACTTACATAAGTTGAATTGACAAAGAAAAAGATTCGTGTTTGATATGGGTTTCGTATGCCATGTATTCGTGACATATTTCTTTTGAACTAGTTATAATAATAATTAAATAGCCAGTCATTCCACAGCATTACCTTGCACCAACTTAAGCGTGAAGCTATGTGTGCTATGTGCTAGCGTGTAGTGTGGTACTAAACAACCGATAAACATACTTAAATTCTTCTTGAGTAAATTTATACTCATTGTACTGTGGGCTACCCCCATCAGCAGCGTTCTACGACCTAAAGTACATAAAAAGCTTTATGTTATTAGGGAAAGAAAAACAAATCCTAACTTAAAATTGAAATATATGTTTTGTATTATCAGTTGTCTGTGATTCTCAATTTGATTAAACTAAACACTTAATGCGTTCTACCCGTGCTGAAATACGCAGCTGAGACATGGACACTGACTGCGGCATTGGTTCACAAGTTCAGACTCAACGCGCAATGGAGCAGCTATGCTTGGGTCTCTCTAAGGGTTAAGATCGGAGAATGATTAATCCGTAAGAGAGTTAAAGTTACCACAAAGCCCGCCGGGTTATCAAGTTGAAAAGCAGTGGGCTGGTCACGTATGTCGCAGAACCGATAGGCCTTTGGAGCAACGAGTGGAGACCGCGTCTTGGCAAGCGTAGCGTAGCATGCCTCCGGCCGATGACCGAACTACTTGCGAAAGGTCTCTGGTGGAGGCTGGATGAGAAAAGCGGAGGACCGGGATATCTGGCGCAAAATAGGGAAGACCTAGTTCAGGAAAAAAGACAATTTTCAATATTGATAGGAAGTCTTTGACAGATAACAAATCAGTCGACTCTACCACCTACTAGCCTCCTTTATTTATGAAACATAACAATACGTGGACTATTCCTACATCAGATGAAGCTTAATCAATTATCATCTTCTTTGCTCTATTCTATGACAGCTGCTAGTAGTTAGCAGTCGTTTCCTGCTTTGACGTTTTCAGTGTATGCAGGGTCTTCCTTGACAGCTCACAGATCAAGTCACAACGGTCAGCTCACTCACCTAATGGTAAGTGATACGCCTGACTATGACAGAAGAAATGTTGATCGAAATCAATAACAGGGACACTGGCCAGCACCCGTTCTCTTAGATGACAAATGTTAGGTCTCTTATACCCGGTAATTATATAATAGTTACAGTCCCCACATTCCGGAACACAAAAGCGCAAGACACTCCTATTTTGCAGGAAGATATAAAATATTTTTGAAGCACAAGGAATGATTTAACTCATCATCATCAGCTCATTAAATGCACCCGAGGGAGCGAGCCTACCACAAAGGAGAGTTAGTAATCCACGGGTGCCCAGTGTAGATTGGCCGACTTCAACACACAGCATTTGATCTCTTAACAGGCACGCACAGGTTTCCTCACGATGTTTTCCTTCACTGTAAGAGCGTCGATAACGTACATGTAATTTGAAAATTCGAAAACACATTGGTACGGGCGAGATCGATCTCTGCGCTCTCCAGTAGGAAGGCAAATGATACAATTGAGCCACGACGCTCCTTTAATGATTTATCTACTATCATATTTAATGATATCCTGTTTGTCAATAAGGTACTGTTATAGCAGAATTGACCTCGGTATATTTCCGCCTTATCAAAAAGGTCAGACCAACAGTCCAATTATAAAACTTCGCCAACGGCCCCTAATTAGAAATCCTGGATATTTGACATACGGCTAGCACCCATCGCTTCTTTGCATTCCGAACCCTATACCCCAGGTCTTTGAGCTCAAGATGGTTATTGCAAAGCTAGCAATAGTAATGACTTTTGAATAAGGGAAATGGGAAAATCTGAAATGAGCGTAATGGCGATTATCGGTTCTTGAGAGGAATGTAATGAGAATTTTTACGCTCAACGAGAGGTACGCCGTAGCAATTGCGTTAATGAAGTAACGTTTCTGAACCTCGTTATTTCTTTCAATCTGTTTTGCATAAGATGGAAAAACGACTTATTAAGCTAATTTATCAAAGTAACTATTTAATTATTGTTACTATGAAACTATCACTTCAAATTTTCGCAATATCAATAGCTTGCCACGACAGTTAAGTATATTTTACATATTTTCAGATTATATTTTATTTTGTCTAAGAAGATGCTAACTTAAAATAAAATGATTCTGCATGTATCAACTTTCAACGAAACAGTTTTACTAAAGCACAACCGTTACAACGAAAACCGGATCCGTTTGAGCAACAGGACGGTCTTGTAGCTGCCATGGTAATAAAATAACACCAAAATGATTTTAAAGACAGCAAAGGGATCACATAGTTGAAAACCAAATGCAAACTGCATGAATGCTCAACCACAAAGCAAGTGTAACGAAATCACTGGCCTTTGTGGGAGAGCATCGTGAAGCCGCGGACGCGTCCGTAGCTAACCTAACTTGTTATGAACATTATTTTCCAGTCAGCCTTGTTAAGGGTAAGATCGTAAATCCGTGTAGATATAATAAAAATAATATATAATACAAATTAAATATAATTTATTTAAGCTGCCATAGTTTTATAAATACTATTATAATTTTTAGGGAACCCAATAAGTGTGTAGTGCATGTTAAGTTTAAAGAATGCTTTGGTTGATATCACTTCAGTATCAAACAGGTATTTAAATATATGACAGACATCAGTCTATCAGTACAAAGTAAACTAAACAACACATAAACTATGTATTGTTTGTGATGAGAAAATGAACTTGATTTTTAATATTTATTTTATTTAAAACTAGCTACCTGCCCATGCTTCGCACGGGTGCAATGGTGATATTCGTAATAAGCACGCTCCCCTGCTCAGTCGGCCGGTACCGGCGCAAACGCAATATTGAAATCTGTAATATCTTCAAAAATATTCATTTAAATCATATGCTGTAAAGGGCCATATAAATCTTTATTAAATCAGCAATTTATTTAAGGTATTTAATTGGATAAGGATTAATGCTGTTTTGGTTAAAATCGCCTCGAAAAATTACCATTATTTTGTAAATAAAAAAGTGGGATATCCATAAGAGATAGACAAATACCATCGCATTAGAAACCTCAAAAATAACAGTATTTCTCCACACATTAATGTATGTTATTATACATATAAACCTTCCTCTTGAATCACTCCTATATAAGATAACCGCATCAAAATCCGTTGCGTAGTTTGAAAGATTTGAGCGCACATAGGGACAAAAAAAGCGACTTTGTTTTACTATGTAGTGATGTGTGTGTTTTTTTCAGTGACGCCTTCAAACACAAGTATTTACTAATACACTACTTAGTCCACGGTGGTAGTTTCAATAAAACATCGTAATCCTAACGAGTCTAATTAATGTAATGATCGCGTTCAGCCGGGCTGTCATGAATCAAGGCACACGAAACAACAACAAAGGGATTCGCCGTTGTTCTAAATTGGAATTTAATTAGAATTCGTCGCCATATTTTTGGTGTACCGGATGGCGAAGGCACCGAAATTATTTGCTTTTATTAAAATATTTCTAAGAAACAACGATTTGTACGATGTAACTCTTATAAACAAAGATAAGACAGTTTTGATTTGAATAATCGAGCTGGCAACAAAGTAGGAACAGCTGAACTGTTGTTAGGGTTCCATAGCCAAATGGCAAAAAATTAAACCCTTATAGATTCGTCAAGTCTGTCTGTATGTCCGTCCGCCTGTATGTCACACCCTTTTATGATGTACATGATCATGAAATCTTACAACGAAATTTATTTTGAACGATTTCTGGTGTGAAGTTTTTTTATACGTCATAAACGGGAACCACTATTTTTTCATATTAAAGCTATAGTAGGTGCCTAAGTAAAAAAACCATATTTGGTTTTATGTTACTTGCTGCTGCGGAACCCTCCACGGGCGATTCCGACTCGCGCTTGGCCAATTTTTTTATATTTTAATGGGATAGCGGGCAAACTAGGTGTTGGCTCTACTTATGCAAGGGTCAACATAATCGAAATCAATGAGGACTATATACAACTATTCAAACCATCGCAGTCCACTGCTGGACATAGGTCTCCCCATTTCGTGCCAGATATCCCGGTCCTCCGCTTTTCTCATTTTTTCTCATTTCTTTCTTCTTTCAACAGAGCTGTCATCAGCTCATCTGGTGGTAAATGTACACTTGCAATACTAGAAGGCAAAGAAATGCGTTGTCGGCCTTTTATGCTCATATCGCTCAGTGATTATTTCAGATGGTAACTGATGCCGCAGTTCTGTCGTATATGGTTAAAAGTTTACGGTAGAGTGTTTCATTCATTAATACTTTTAAAGTGTATACAAATAGCTCTAGCGTACCATCATCATCATCATCAGCTCATTAACGTCCCCACCGAGGGGCACGAGCCTACCCGTATTGGGTGATTAGGTCTTAGTCATCCACGCAGGCCCAGTGCGGATTAGACGACTTCACAACAACCTTCGAATCTCTTCGCAGACGTGCATGAAGGTCTCCTCACGATGTTTTCCTTCACCGTAAGAGCGTCGGATAACGTACATATATTTTCGAAAATTCAAAAACACATTGGTACGTGTCGCGATTTTAACCTCAGCCTCCCGGTAGGAAGGCGACATTCCTCACCATTGAGCCACCGACGCT
>PQWD01003122.1:12459-23438 GCA_019425675.1 Leucinodes orbonalis
TCGACATATTTACTGCGCTGCAGATATACGAACACAACGCGTTTTACGACGTGATCCGTAGCGTTTGGGAATGCAACCACCTCAGGTGAGGATGTTATACGACCAGTGGATAGAGTAATTGTGAGAATAAGGCTCCGCCTACATGTATCGTAAACATTAACTCGATATATCGGTGAGTACTACTGTACCTACTACTACTGCGGCATAAAAGAATAATAGAAACTCTGGTTAAAAATTCTGTCAAATCCTTGAATAATCAGTTTTTAAAAGAGGTCAATGCGGCTTTTGAAAGTACTTTTTTATAAATAAATAGTACAAGACGGTCACGACGCTCACCATCAGGTAAGTGATACGCCTGACCATGTCAGAGCGGCATTGATTGATACCAACAACGGATAAGTAGTTATTATTCTCGAACAATGCCGCACTGCGCTTGTCACCGAGACAACAGATGTGAGGTCTCTTATACCCGGTAATTTTACTTGCTACAGTGTCCTCATCCCGGAACACAAAAGTGCGTAAGACTCCTGTTTCATGGGACGTTATCTGGCACTGCGGTGGTACCAACCTAGACGACTCAGTATCGAGTCTACCACCTAGTACCACTGTAAGTTCATAAAAACCTAACATCTATCGTCTTGGGTGACGACAAGGCAGCATTAATAGAAACTAATTGCTAGATAGCAATTAGTTTTAGTAGTCACATAATGGTTTTTATAATGGGAAGACGTATCACTCAATATCCGGTTAGCGAAGTGAACGCCTCGATCGCTTAATAGCACAAAAAAAGTGACAGTCTTGATCCTTTAAAAAATAATTACTTTTTTTTTTTGCAGTATATAGAAATCTGTTTTCCAGCACTTTCCCAAACGATGATTCACCTTATGTCTTGTCTTGCTTGCCCAAGTTGCTGTTCTCTGCAGGATTGGATGACGGATGTGGACAGCGCTGTCGCCGTGGCTAGCTCTTGGGCTTCTACGGTTTGATTGTTTTTGCTATCGATACGCTAAGAAGAAGAAGCACTATCCAAGCCTCCATCTTAAGGGACCCAAACCAACAATATCTGACTGTGTTAAATTCTGCTACCCACCACCTTTATCCATGGATAGGCTTTTTTATTTATATTAACTAGGTCAGCGTTTGGGAAGTTAAGGGAGATCTTTTCGTCCAAAATACGTCAGTGTCTGAAGACGAAAGTCTTTGACAAGTTTGTGTTGCCAGTTATGAAATACGGAAGCGAAACGTGGTCGCTCAGTAAAGACCTCTTAAATAGGCTCAAGGTTGCTCCACATGCTATGCAGAGGGATATGTCAGGTGTTTCCCTACGCGATAAGTTGAGAAACTAAAATATGCTTAGGAGATCTAGAGTGACTGACATAACCCACAGGATTAGCAAGTTGAAATGGCAGTGGGCAGGGCATATCGATCGCACTACTGATGGCCGGTGGGGCGAAAAGGTACTTGAGTGGCGTCCACGTAACGGGAAACGAAGCGTAGGTCGACCCCCAAATCAGATGGAAAGATGACCTGGTTAAGGTGACGGGTAGCAGATGGATGTCGACAGTTAGGGATCGGCCCGCGTGGCTATCAGTAGGCCAATCAACGACGGCCTCCCTCTTTCAGCAGTGGACATATAAGACTGATGATGAACCAGGTCATTGGTCCACCTGGTTGGAGGTTGCCCTATGTTTATTTTCCCGATACATGGACGCCACTGAACAATATTTCCACCAGTAAAAATAATCAAAAAAATTTTGAACGAAGTTCACCAAAATTTACACATATATCCTCTCATATATCAGAGTAAAATGCAGCTTCGGAATTCAGTTTCGTAGCGACAAAACGGATCGTATTTTTGCTATACCAGCTTGTTTTCATATTAAACGCCCCTCGCCGTTCTCTACGCTGTTACTTAATTGGTTTTAATCAACGTAGCCTTATTAAATAGTCAATTTGACGCAGAAAACACTGCATTAGAGCGGATCGGGCGTCCATATTGGATGTTAAAGTTTAAGCAGCTTCTTTATTAAACTAATAAAATAACCTTGTTTATTAATTAACTAGAGTTTAAGCATCATTAAGGAGAATGTACATGAAATTTATTTTTCATTTCACATTAGCTTTAATACTATTAACAGGTCTTGCTTATCGGTCTTTGGTCTAAGTGTTATTTATATAATTTGAATTGCAATCTGAAATTCATGGGTCTTGTTGATTTTTTAAAATATCGGTCTTTGGTAACACCGTAGATATTAACAGTCTAAATGCTTCTAGAAATATTATATTTTGTCCCATAAAAAATATAAAAATTAACGCGTAAGCATATAATAACGACAAATTAGAATAAAAAAGGAACACATATTCTGCTACATACACGGCGTTTACTGCTGCACCAAGGACTTGATCGTCGACTTCATAATTCGTAAATTTTTGCACATTGAACTATCTACCTACATCTTTCCGGATACATTTTACTTGTTATTAAATTCGAAATGTTTGCTGTATGCCTAAGAAAATGTAGAAAAAATAGAACAGTAGATGATTCCAATCATCCATGTGATGTTGAAATTTTAGGATTCCACTAAATTGGAACAAGCAGGAGTAACAAGTCCCAAGAACTCATCGCAGAAAGTTTCATCATCATCAATCCAGTTCAATATACATCCCCACCGCGGGGCAAGAGCCTACCCGTAAGGGGTCTATAAGCCTTAGTCGTCCACGCGGGCCCAATGCGGATTGGTCGACTTCACGCACGAGCTTTGAATTCGTAGGCGTGCGCAGGTTTCAACACGATGTTTTCCCACATCGTAAGAGCGTCGGATAAACGTATAATTTCGAAATTCCGAAAAGCATTGGAACATTGGTACGTGGCAGGATTTAAATCTGCGCTCTCCAGATCGGAAGATAACAGTCCACACCAATGAGTTATATAATAAAATCACAACTACGATACATATTATCCCATTCCACATTTAAATATCATACTATCATCATGAATTGCCGTCTAGTAAGGCATGGCTATGGCAAGATTGGATCGTAACCCACAAAATGAACCGAATTTTTATTCAAACAATCAGGCGATTCAGCCTGTTATAACCAAGTTGTTATAACTAAATTGATAAAGAGATTCAGTACGCAGCGTCCCAACAGGATTCGAAATACCGAATCCAAGATTACACGGTGATAAAACTCATACCACAAGACGACAAAGGCTGTTTAATATATAAGCCGAGGTTCGCGTCCCACTCTGGACACCCTTAGGCCCGTTGCTTAAATTTTTGGGCTGAGAGCCATCTGCGCTCGCCAACTGTCCGGTGAAGCTGTGAAGGCCACCTGCGGCCAACAGCAATAAGTCATTCCGAAAAAAAAAAAAAAAAAAAAAAAAAGCTGTTAATATCTTATAAACATATAAAAAACATGAAAGCTTAAATACGAATTTGTTGCTTCAAGTTTGAGATCCTCAGGCGAAACTTAATTAATTTCTGTTCCCAACCGGTTATTGACGAAACAATTTAATTACAATAACTTTGACGTTTAAAATTGGAGCGCAAACATTTTACGTACCAATACAAAAAGAAATTCTTGGAACTGAAATAGCGCTAAAATGTTTGAGTTTTTTAATCGAAGAATTGTCATTTATAGAGTGAGTGATTGAAACAACTGGGTTTCCCTTCGTGACGGATAGTCATTGCTCCCTTCATAGCCATGCTGTGTGGGGAGGAAGCTGACAAGTTTTATATTTAAGATACGTAATACTATAGATAACAAGTGATTGACCTAGGTGGCAATGGAATGTTGTTATTTGTTTCTGGTCTAAGTTTCGATCATATATATTTTCGCATTTATCCAAGAACACAATATGTAATGTTCTTTTATTTAATACTGTTTGGGTAGATATGGAATGTGTTATAATATACAATTTCCATATATTATTAATTTTTAAATCAAGATTATTTAAATTTAAACTATTGCGTTCATCAATACAGTTCAACTTATTCTAAAAATATATTTTCGAGCCGCGTTATCCGACTACACGGCTTCTCGCCCAAAAGATAATCTGCGTATTTCCACCATAACTCATGGTGTCCCCTTTCATGCTATCGCTGTAACTCTTTCGCGGCATGAGGTTGGCCAATCAGCGGCGCCATTGAAATTCAAAGTACAGCATAATCCCACTCGTCGCGGCAGTAACAACGCAATAGCGGTTCTCAGGACGTCCCGGTTTAGTTTACTGCCTGTATAAAATCACTTGAATTGTTGAATGTGCGTGAAAAGCCGCGGCCGCTATTTGTGTGGGCTGAGGTTGGAGTGAAAGCGATTGCTCCGTTTGCCGCTCGTATGTTAGAAGAACGAGGATGCGTTCTAACGCAAGACCGAAGAGCTGAATTGTTCCACTGTTTGCGGATCTGTATTTGAGTACAGTGAAAAATTTCCACTAACTACCCAACTAAATGATGATGTGTGCTTGGGGGCATGCTAACATAATTACGTTCATGCATGCGTGAATGTGTGTATATATGTGTGTGTGTGTGTGGCTGTGTGTGTGCGTGCACGCGCGCGCGTTTGTATGTGTGTATGTGGCTGTGTGTGAGATAGATGAGCTAAATTCAAAGTATGATGCAAGAGCTTTAGCAGTTTTGGCTTTCCACTAAGCAAGTTTTGCAGTAAGTCTAGTGGTAGTTACAATAGTACAGGACTTGCGGTATGTGATAATGAATGTAGTAAATCTCCTTTGCCTTGGATCAACCTTTCTAGTAGTGTAATGCAAGCCGTGGCCAATCCCATTTGTTAACTTTGCGCTGAACTATTTGGACGCCGTTCGCTTTGTGTAGTTTCAGTTACGTTTAGATTGTGCTGCTTGTAATTTTGTTTATTGTGTTTTTGTACATTATTATGAATTACCAGAGCGAAAGAGAAAAAGACAAATCTCCTCTTAATTTTATTTTTTTACTCTAAGAAGGAAGTACAAAAATAGCATATTCAAGTACAATGGGTGGCCACACTATACAAGGAGTTCTATTCCAGATAACCTGCAAAAGAAAAAACAGGTTTTGAATGGAATTTTGGGGCACACAAACCAAAAGGAAATATAAAAATATTACGCTACAAATGTAAGCATTGAAATCAGCGAAGAAAGAACAGTTTTTGTATATTATGAACATGAAAATATTTTCATCGACCTACATCATTATCTTTACTAAAGAATTAAAATAAGAGATGGCATAAAATACAACAGAAAGCCTAACCGAAATGTAGGTATTTCGGTATCTGAGGCATTATCCGAAACACATTTTTACTAGTTCCAAGTTCATTTGCAGAAATATTAAAGAAAATATCATATCGTCTATTCAGTGTATGAAAAAGGAGGCAACCTCACGTTTTCCCGTAAACCCCACCGAAATAAATTGCGAAGAATCTTCGTCTTTTCATTACTGGCTTCACGTACCCTTTCAGTCCTCTCACTCATTCGGAGCTCACAAAGGGGCGTAATTCACAAAAGTGCAGTGCCATATTTCAACGCGATTCACTGTGAAACGAGACTTTCCGCATTGGTTAGTACTCGTGACAATTTCCCTTGGAGGAGCAACAAAAAATGTGTACTTATGTTTGTAGTGATAAGGTCCAGATATGTTTGATGACTTTATTCACAGTATGTGAAACAGAAATACTCGTAAAAGGAAATAAGGAGCTAGTAAAATAGTTCAGATTCTGAATTAAAATATACATTTATAAAGTTGTGTTTGAAAGGAAACATGTGCAAGATTTAGTTGTTAATTTTTAAATTATTTTAAGTATTTGAGGATAACCGTGTTATTCACATGAGCTCAATTTTATCTCTAAGTAGGACGAAACTTGTTATTCTGCTCTTAAGGAAAAAGTTAACTGGGATGTGGCATCAATTTGCTATAAATTTTCTATTTCTAGTAGTTTTTAATAGATAGTGACCCTTAAATATGACCAAGCTACAAGATAGCTACTTCGCATATTATACAACAATTGGTTGAGACGGGTTTCCACCTGTCACGATGTTCCATCTTATTAATTTTTCCCTTAAAATATATTCTGTAGGTATTGAAAAAACTAAACTGTTATGTATTCAACATAGGCCAAGTCTTAACCAGATTTAGTGATGACTTGGTTTAAGAGTCGGGTAGCTGATAGATGTCGACTGCCAGGGATCGGTTTGCGTGGAAGCAACTGGAGGAGGCATTTGTTCAGGCGTGAATATATAGGCTGCAATGATGATGATGATGGATGTAGTATTTAGCTTAATACTTTCACCCTGCGAAACGGATCATAATACAAAATGCAGTTCATTTAATTAAATAACGTCAGTGATTCTGTAGTTATATTTTAGTGCATGTTACAATTATTTTTGAACTTTTAATCCTGTTTTACAACTCACAGTATTTCCCAGAAAACCGCACACAAAAAAAGTGAAAATCTCCGAACTGATTTATGCTGACACTTAGGAAATATACTCCCCGAGCCTTTCGAAAACCCGTATTTCAAGTGGAAAGTTTACCATTTCAGTATGCCTCCGATGTGAGTTTCAAAGTCGTGTTTCATAATAAATACGTATTAAGATTTTACTCAGGAGCGAGAAGAAGACATATTTGAATCAATACAGGAAAGGCTTGCCTCCCAAAAGCCTTAGGGAAGTAAGCTTGTAAGCAATATCTTTAAAGTTTAGTTATTAATTTAAAAGTATGCGAACAATTATTAATTTATAGAGAGCGTCGGTGGCTCAATAGTGTATACTGTTGACTTCCAATCGGTAGGGCGAAGGTTCAAATCCCGCCACGTACCAATGCGTTATCGAATTTTCGAGATTCTTTGTACGTTATCCGACCTTCCTACAGTGTAGGAAAACATTGTGAAAAACCGAGTCATGTACAATACGCCGTCACCCATGTAGACTTGCAATACCAGAGGGCAAAGGAGTTGCCGGCCTTTTAAATGAGAATAAGCTCTTTCCTTGAAGGTCACCAGGTCGTATCGCGTAGGAAATATATCTTTTCCTTTATTTTATTTTATGATAAATATGATTGTCACTTTTGTCGAAAGGCATAAGCCTTTGCTTATTAGTTTAGCCTTTTGACAATCATATACGACTACGATTAAATACGACTGTTTTTTTTTATTATAACAATCATTTACAACTCCATTATGCTCTGAGGCATTATCACTAATACCACACTAAACAATTAATGATTTTAATCGAAATTGTAACCACATTAACTAATTATGACAGTCCCGGTGGGATGACGGTTGATTTATCAAAGCCAATTTATTATATTTGAATTACTAAGGTATTCCAATATGGAGGAACTGTGTTATTAACAAAGCTGATTGTATTTATTGGATGCGAGCTGCTCAGGGTCGGAATGGTTGGCGCTCTTTGGGGGAGCAGTTGGACCTATGTTCAGCAGTGACGAATGTTGGCTAATTGATTGATTGATTGATAGCATATAAACTGGTCGCGTAGCTTCGATTTAAGAGTTATCATCATCAGCTCATTATACGTCCCCACTGAGGGGCACTAGCCTACCCGAATAGGGCGTATGCCTTAGTCATCCTTCGCAGGCGTGCGCGGCTTTCCACACGATGTTATCTCTTACCGTAAGAGCGTCGGATAACATACATATAATTTCGAAAAGACATTGGTACGTGACGGGATTTGAACTGGCATGGCATCCCCTTTGAACGCAAGACAATAGTCCACACAATGAGGCCATCGACCGCTCTTAGAGTAATGATGCTACAAATTTTCTTTCGGATACAATTTAAACCTGACCTGCATAAATAAAAAAATTTTCACCTATACAGCGCATTTAGCTCCAAGTTAAGCGTGAGAAACTTGTAAATATTAGTACTAAAGAACGGATGAACTTACTTATTCTAGTCAACTGTATGTATTTACAAAAAAGAATATAAGTATATTTATCCATTGTTTAGTATCCATATTACAATCTATTGCTTAATTTGGGGCGCACATGAAGTCAAATAAGTATTTATTTTAAATTTTTATTTTTTAGTTTTGTATACTTTTGTCATTTTTAGTTTTATGACTGTCCTTCCAGGGCTTCAATGAAGAACAGCGTCCTGGCATGCTTCTAGCGTGCTAGGGCACATGCTGAGTGAGGTCCTATTTAGCATTTATTTGTATTCTATTTTTTCTTATTGTAAGTATTTTGTTTGTTTTTTGCCAAATAAAGTTTTATTTTCTTTCCATCTTGCCCTGTCATCTGTGTTATTTCTCTGTCATTGTCTGTAGATATTTATTAATTTCTATATTTTTTTAAGTTTTAGATAAACAACACACTAACTAGATGCAAAATCTCACTTAAAAAAGTGTCTGCGGCAAAATTCTGCCCACCGCCTCGGTTGGGGTCATCCTAAAAACAAAGAAAAAACCAACCTATTTCAAATGATATTCTATTTATATAAAGATAGATACGCCACTCGTGCCTCAAAACCGAACTGCCGAAGAGAGTACAGTTTGTACTCTTTTGTTTACTTTTTACATCATTGCCTATTTCGCGGAACGATATTCGGCACTGCGGTAGTACTACCTAGACGATGAGTCGTACAACATTTACCAAGTAAAACATACATGTTCTTATTCCTTCAAGACATTCAAACAAACCATTATATATTATTCATAATCCAACCTCAATGCACCAAACAGAAAAACCGACCAAAATATGCTGGTCTCCGAGATTCGTTTGCCCTTTCCCTTTTTCTATGACTTTAAACAACTTTCAGGGAGCAACGCGGATCAAGTGTTACTGGGCAAGTCATGTAGGCTTTTGGGTCAGCTATATGAGTTGCGAATGAGACTTTTTGTGGCGGAAAGCAAACAGAATATAATGTTCCTGAGGGAAGTCGGGGATATATCGAGTTTTTGCGGGAAGGGAAGCATCATCGTTTCTTAACAAACTTATTTGCATATGTCTTTGGGGATCAGACCCTATTTGCGTGAAGAGATGAGGTAGTTTGTTTGCGTTAAGTTCAGCTTTTTAAAATAAAAGGGATTTGCAAAATATTTAAGGATTATTTTTATGTTGAATGCCGACTACTAGTAGAATAAACTGTAAAATAGATTTATATAAAGTTCAAATAGAATTTTTGTGGGTAACTCAGCCTGTAAAAATATATCCCATAATAAATTAAATTATGACAAATAAGGCACCGCATTTGTGACCTCTGGTATTGTAAGAATGTTAGCCTGCAAATATTATACAAATATAGTCTGTAACATAACATAAATGTTTTTTTTGAAAATATTTGTAATTGACTGCTCGTTGCTTTTTTTTTATAAAATGTGTAAATGTTTTTTGTTAGTAGTAAAAAATAGTTTCAATTATATCTATAAGGAAAAACCGCTTCAATATGAACACAATTGCTTATCAAGTTTATCGAAGTAAAGATTTTTTCATGAACTTGTTAGTAGTAATCTCGCTTTTCAACCTATCAAGAACATAGGTCTCCCCCATTATTCACCAGATATCCCGGTCCTCCGCTTTTCTCATCCAGCCTCAACCATGTACCCTTCGCAACTAGTCTGCTCCAACGGCCATCGGTTCTGCGACATATGTGACTAGCCCACTGCCACTTCAACTAGCCGATCCAGGGGGCTAGTTAACTACTAGTTATCTCGGTTATGAACAATTTTCGCTGGTCTCCTAACAATGTATAGTAATTTTATGTTCGACATAAATGTCATTGGACGAATCCAATGATGTTATGATGTCACTTTATTTATTTATTTAAGGACAACCAACATAACAAACGATGATATCATTTATAAGTAACATAAAAATTCGCTGTTATACTTAAAGGCTGCCACGACATGCACTAATTTATGCCTTTTAAATTTTAACAATTACACCTTACTTGTAATACACTTAATTGTAATTGTCATCATAAAATCATTGGCTTATTCTAAATTATTTCTACTCGTATTCCAGATGCTCTACAAGGGGAGATAGGAGGTAGATATCAAAGTGATTGAATGAGAACCTTCCTGATTATTTTGCTATAAATATTTTTATTTCATGCAATTACATATCATATGGGTTTAGGATTGCCCAGTCATAAAAATATGAATGAAACGGACACCTTTTGTTTGGATATTATGTTATGAAAGAAAATTCTTGCCGGGTACCCTAAATTTAGGACAGAGTGGTCAGACTTTTAAGGAATCTGGTTACCCCCTATGTTTGAAATTAATAGAAAAATCATACTTTTCGCAATGCATGTATTATTTCGGGTAAAACACGAGGAAGCTGAGCAGTTTCCGGGTTCCACTGAATATTATATAGAAATCCTAGTATTCAATTTATAACGTAATTTAGGAAAATGAACCTTGTGCAAAACTAATTACGAACTATTTAGTTCTCAATAAATCCCAACTTCGCAGTACTTACGTATACTCGTTACTTGAATTTCTCAGGCAAACAAGAACGCTTTGAACTTCAATATCTAAATTAATCTATTTTTCAGCGGAGCAGTAAAACTGTTAGGAAACTTTTATTTGTAGGGGAACTTTCTCAAGTCAAAGGGTGTAAAATAATTGAATTATTAACGAGCTCCGACTTGGATTCTTTCACTTGGCATCAGTTGTAACTGCCATTTGTAGCTAATTGAATTAGTTTGTTTCCAAACAAAATATTTTGCGACTTGGTATTTTTAATAAAATGGTACCACGCTAGTCAAGAATAAAATAGGTCAAATTGTAATTCGTCAAGTCCTCTATTCGACAAATTATGAGATATGCCAGATATGCCATTCATGAGTTTCTTGCTGGTTTCTTCTCAGTGGAAAACTACCTCCCGAAGCTACCACTGAGCTTCATTTGACATTCATATGTGTTCTGTAAAGACCTTAACTGAATAAACACTTTTCATTTTCATCATATTGTCTTTGTACATTGTTCAGTCGATAAAATAATACGAATTACGAATTTCTAATAG
>PQWD01003123.1:0-32840 GCA_019425675.1 Leucinodes orbonalis
CATCAGTCCTTCAACTTTTCATGAAATAACGGTGTGTGATTATTTACAGTACGTAAATAATAACACAGGCTTCATTCAACGTGCATCTAGAAAATATAAAATTAAAAAAATGTTTTGGTGACCTACTTCTTAATTCGGTGGCTTCCCTAATAAGATGAGAGATATGTAGAATTTGTTGAAGTTAGGATCAGGAGAATTAGGTCGTGTAGATTGAGAAGCTTGGCTATACATGAAATTTCACAGGGATACCTTATGTTTTCGTCTTGGCAAAATTTTACATAAATGTTTTTGGTGGGATTTTTCATAATAGATACCAAAAGTCACAATATTTTAAATATTTTAGGAACATTTATTTGCAATTTAATAACTATTTTTTTATTTAAAGGATTTCGTATTAGGTCTTAGGAGTTAGGAGGGAAATATTATTATTCTCAATTTGTTTTAACAGAGTTAGAGCCAAATAACTTAACTGCTCTGCAAATACGAGCACAGACAGATTATGAGAAGTGCGACTTCGAGAGGGCGTTAGTCTTGGCGCATCGAGGGCAGCGCTTGCGCAGGTTACCACCAGACTTTGCTGAGTGCGCGAGAACTGCTGAAGAGACTGTAAGTTTCGTTAAACAGGGTAAATATTAAAATTTTGTTAAGGTCAGTAGGGCTTTTAAATTTCAACAATTTCTTCTACCCTTATTTTAAGCATTTCTATATTTAAAAAACCTCTTTAATATTTACTTCTGGATATATAATCTTCTATATACGCCATAAAATAATATTGAAATAGAATAATGTCCTACTATTGACATGCGTTATGCTTGGAATTGAAAACAACAAAATGTCTCAAAAATCTTTAAAAGTTTTTCATATGATTATTTCTATTACTATTTTATACATTAAATGTTTCTTAGACATTAATTTAAGTCGTAGCATAATCTGTAACGAAAGACGATTACTAATAATTTGCAGAGATTAATTAATTTAGCAATTCCATTCATATATACCAAAACTAGAAGCTTGCATAGATAGTTTGAGCCTTGTGAATTAGTTATGAGCAATCGGCGCATTGAATTGAATAATACGAGTAAATCAATTGACGTCGGCTTTAATACCTTGGAACTTAACTCACGTATCCATTCCAGTAGGCATTCAAGCCTGACTTTAATTTCTCACCTCGGAAACTTATAAGCTGAGATTAAGCAATTCCCCTTCATTGAGGTGAAATTTAATTTCCTATTAACTGTATATTGGGTAGAGAGATCCCGGATTACCTTCTTGATGTTTCGCTACCCCATATTAAAATGAAATTATTTACTTTTTAATTATATTTGTCTACGCGTCAGAAATATCAGAGTGCTTACGGAAAATTATAAAAATACTAAGTTACTAATATTATGCTTAGTTTAGGACTTGATGGCGCTGTGTAAATGTCAGTGGATATTTATTACACGTATTTATTGGTGGCAATTGTGGAACGACGACTTTGTGGAAACAGTTGCTGCCGGAGATATTTCCTGAGCGATACGACCTGGCAACTTTAAAAAAAAGAGCGTATTCCTGTTGAAAGGCCGGCAACGCTTCAGGCCCTCTGGTATTGCAAATGTAGATGGGCGCGGTGTCATTTACTATCTATAGTTGTAATTAAAATAATTCGAATGATACCTCATATTTACATTTAGATTCGAGAATGTGCTGGCAAGACAGCGGAAAAGATGTTATCCTCCGTTGTTACTCACTTGCACCAAGCTGATATTAAAATGTCTTTGGATGAGTATGCACCAACGGTAGTTAAGCGGACCAGTAGGATGCGACCAGAGCCTACGCATCAGGTAATATACGGATTAAGACCAACAAAAATCTTTGAAATAAATTATATAAAGCTTAATTTATTTAGGTAAAAGCTTAATATAGTATCAATTTCATACGTCATTTAATGATATATTTTGACAAGGTAATGACTTGGAAAAAGTTAGGCATGGATTTTAATGGGTACGTTAAAAGTTTATTATGGATTCGTATTATATTTTAGGACAATCTCAGTTCATAGTTTCGTAAACATAGGTCCATTTTATACACAACAAATCCATACCGGATTTTGTAACAAAAAAGTTAAATCAGTTCGTTCACCTTACTATGTTCCACGAAAAACCACACATGAGTTTAATGGCTGAAGACTTACAGTACGTCGAAAACAGGGAATGTCACTTGTTTCAATGTATTGGCTTCAGGCATGTCTCAGAAGTAGTATTCGTTAAAGAAATGCTCAATAAAACGTAATATGAAGATACGGAATATGCTTCAGCATCATCAGCTCATTAAACGTCCCCACCGAGGCGCACGAGCCTACCCGTATAGGGTGTATAGGCGTTAGTCATCCACGCGGGCCCAGTGCGTATTGGCCGACTTCACGCACAGCTTTGAATCTCTTCGCAGGCGTGCGCAGCTTTCCTCACGATGTTTTCCTTCACCGTAAGAGCGTCGTGTAACGTACATTTGTTATTCGAATATTCGAAAACACATTGGTACATGGCTGGATTTGAACCTCGGCCCTCCCAGTAGGAGGGCGACAGTCCACACCATTGAGCCACCGACGCTCCGGAATATGCTTAGTGAATATAAATTTCAACTTTATTGAAAATCTATTGGTATATTTTTTAGATTGAAATAGCTTCCGTTTAATATTGCACTAAGTATAATTTTATTGCATTTCTGGGGCCTATGGTGTTAAAAATGTTGTTGAGCAGTGGTTGACTCATCATCAGGTGAACCCTTAATGTATACCACGTTCTCGTCTGCCTCCTGTTCAATAATAAAATACTGTGAAAATGCCATATTATGTTTTTGGCGTTCTTACAGACTTCTTTTATTCAATCTATATTTTTACTGGGCGCCTCTTGTAGGCGTCCTGTATTTATAAATGTGCATGTGGGCGTTGTCGTCACTAATCATCAGTTAAGCTGTTAGCCCGGGTAAAGTTCATAAATTAAATTCAATGTATAGCAATATTGTATTTTTTTGTATAGGAACCAATGATATTGGCGAGGTTCCGTGTTATTTCTTATAGAGTAACGCACAAATGCTCTTAATGTAGCCAAGGGCAATGTAAACAATGTTTTGGAATCCAAAGCGTACTCCCACCGCGTGCCGAATGCACCTAACGACTTAATGTAATGGGGCCATATATTCAGAGAGATGCTTTCCTCCGGTTGCGGCGAGACTTACAATTTTTAAGCATGGAATCGCTTGCTTTGTGCACCTAATATTCTTTGGAAATCGTAGCTAGAAATACTAATTGAAATCAATATATACGAGGGTAAGGCGTTTTGGGTCTTACCAAAGGCAACCCCAATATAAATAAAACTTGCTTAGTTATCTTTTAGAGCGGGAACATTTATTTGTATAACATAATTTTTTATGACTTAAATCCATGCCGTACAAAATGAAATCAAAATTGTTACACACTGACCTCTGTATAGTGCTCGTATATCTCTTGAGATTCACCTGGATACGTCTTCATGAGTGTCACGTACCCAGATCATACCCCGCGTTAAGTACACACATAACTTACCTTAACCTTGGACGTGGAAGGGTTGTGAAACTTCTATTTGTCATGTGGTAGAGTCTTGCAGAAAAATATATGGTTTGAATAAAAATATTTAAATGAATATTTTTCGGTAAAGATGTATTTTTGATAGCGATTTGTTAATGACATATAAAGAGCCGTCAATGCATATTAAAGCGCTCTCGTATTGCAAATGTATATGAGCAGCAGTGTCGTTTCACATCAAATAAGGCGTTTGCCTGATACCCCCTATAAGTATCAATAAAAATTACGTATGCACTAATATTGACTGATTCGAATTAAACTCTAATTTTCATAATTTTCTTTCAAACAAACATTTCATTATTGTATAATTTTGACGATTTTCATAAATTGTACCTCTCAATATGAATTCTCGTAACGAAAAGCTCACTCATAGTGGTGTAAAAGACCACTCACTAATAGTGGTGTAAAAGATAATGATATCTTTTAAATTTAAGGTGCAAGAAATCTCTCGAGCAGAACGACAAAGAGCTGAACAAATATCTCGGCTCATGGCGTCAAAATATTTGGAAAGAATGGCACACGACAAGTATTTCCTGACGGCATTGTGTAAAGATGAGAGGCTGGTATCTGCAAATAAACAGGGATCTCAAATACTCAAAGAGTTGGCCAATAAAGCATTAGCTGATGTGGAAAATAGACAGGTACAGTGAACTTGAAGATACATACGACTTTACATGACGCAAAGTGGTCATATAGCAAAATTTGTGTACATACTTATGTTTTAAGCCAGATATAGGCAAATATTGTAATATAACTAAACATACAGTGAAATGCAATAGAGGCCGTTCACTCAAATAATTTGTTAGTAACGTTACATTGAATTGAATACCTTACTTCGCAACAAAAAAAGGAAAAATAAACCAATTTAAACAATAACTACAAAATGCATATCGAAACAATGGTAGCATTCCTGACATCACTTCACTTATATACAACTAGTTTCAAATCATGTCTTGGATTTGGTTTCTAGGCGGTACTTAGAGAAAGACGTCCACTCTACGCTGCTCGCGCTTTAGAAGCCGAAGCTCGAGCTCGTTTGTCGGGAGCCAGAAAGGAACAGCTTTCAAGAACACAGAAGCAACACTCTATCGACGCTAGAAGATTGGTTAAAGCCGCTCAACAGGCTTATGAAGAACGTGATACCGCCAGATGCTTGGAAAATGCGAGTTTGCAATGGAACAGATTTCAAGGAAGACGGCAAACATGCTGCCTGGAAAAGACAATTATCTGCAACAACTTTATGATATTGTAGCAGATGCTTTTTGGATCAGGTAGACTAATATATTATTTGTATTTATTATTCTATTGAATTGTAACTTAATATCGTCATCAATATATTTATTATTATGAAAACATTGCCTCTATAAATTGCGGTATAGCTAATGTAGACTAAAAATAAATTGTTAGACTATACTAAAATCATGGGAATATAGTTGACAATATTTGTAAATTAGATTTGAGTAAATAAATTGGATTTTGTAACTGAAGTTCCTCGAACATGAAAGAAAACATCTACGAATAATCATACATTGAATCACTTTCATAGTATATTATTTATAACTATGAAATATGAAAGCCTCATTTCATCCATCGTTTTTAATATCTTATATACTAATCTTATCAGAATCGTAACAGAAATAAATTTATACTATCAATTTACCATTACGCAAAATTCACAGAAACGTGTGAAAGATTCGGTAAGTGAATCCGACCGTGAGAAGAGAGCATTTATTTTACTCGGCATGTACCTGTCCAGGGAACCAAGTAGAGATTCTGTCCTGAAAGTTCGACCACCAGCTCCACCTCGTGATGTTAAGTAAGGGTTTTTAATATTTTAATGTATGACACTAAACAGTAAATAATACAACAATGGGATGGATCTAAAATATAAACCTCCCATTATAATTTTAACATTAAATAATTTGCTACCATGCCTTGGCATACATATTATATTATATAATATATGTGTATAAGAAATAAATATACATAGTACGACAGAATTAAATCGTTACAAGTATAATAAAAAAAAGGATATTGTTCATGCAATGTTAATTTAAATAATTCAAAAAAGAAGAGCGTCAGTCGCTCATTGGCATGAACTGTGGGCATCCTATCTGAAGGGTGCAGGTTCATATATTGCCACGTACCAAATGTTTATTTAATTACGGTGAAGAAAACCTGCGCACGCCTATAAGACACAACCGTGGAGTCTTCCGATCCGCACTGGGCCCACGTGTACGACTAAGGTTATACAATAAACACACGGTAGACTCGTTTATGTTAGGTGTTTCCTTACGCGATAAAACAAGGATATCCGTAGGAGAACTAGGGTGACTGACATGGCTCAAAGGAAGTTATAGTGGCAGTGGGCAGGGCACATAGTGCGAAGAACCAATGGCCGATGGAGCGGAAAGGTTCTCGAGTGGCGTCCACGTAATGGAACACGAAGCGTAGGCCGACCCGCGACCAGATGGACGGATGACCTGGTTAAGTGGCGGGTAGTAGATGGATGTCAACTGCTAGGGATCAGCTTGCGTGGAAATCATAAGGGAGGCCTTCGTTCACAGAGGAATTTTAGGCTGTAATCATGAGACTCGTCCCTAAGTAAGGACTTAGTATTAGCTGCAGCTAATATTTAGGTATATAACTGATACTTAAAGGATGTTTTTTCTAGACGCCGCCTGCGTATTCTGGAACGTACATTGACATTGAGCACGCGTCCTTCAGAACGATGCTATATTCTCCATGAACTTGCACGAATACATGCTGACACCAAACAACCACAAAAAGCACGCTTATTGGCTTCCAAATGCCAATTAGGTAACTAGTACCTACGAGATAAATGATTTCTTATTAATTAGCTTGCGTATTTCAGCAGCTTGGTATGTCACAAGAGCTTAGTTGTTTAATCATCTCTTTTAAACCTCATTAAAGTCATAACGCTAAATCATAATTCAGTAAAGTAGTTCAACGCTTTAGGGCTCGAGAGATACTTATTAGTTAGTTGCTTGCATATGTATTACTTACCCATTCAAATATTAAGCGGAAGAAATTAAATGAATACTATATTGACCATACTTAAGTCCCGGCTAAGCAGGCAGTGGATAAAATATGAACAAAATGCTATCAGAATTTATTCATGTTTTACCAAACACAAGAGTTTATAAGAACTCATAAGCTTTTTTCAACATGCTTGGTGACTATTTAATGGCGATTGCCATATGGTAAATACATTTGTATAAATAAAGGTATCATTCAAAATATTAGGACGTTTAAATAGTTTTTCAATGCATTCTAATTGATTTGTAATTAATGCTTATTGTACTACATTAACATTTATTACTCAAACGTAATCAATTACCAAATGCTTCACAAAATAATTTTCCCCTCGTATCAAAATGAGGACGATCGCTCCTTGTTATTTAATGAATATTAATTATGTTTTGCGCTGCTTAATAAATTAGTATAGATAAGTCCTTTAACTCAGAGCTGTCTGATCATGATAACGTATTATCTGACGTATCATGTGAGAGCTTCCTGTTGCCCCTAATGATGATTCATAGCGAGTCTCTTGGGTTTCACTGAGACTGAAATAGACGTGATCAATGTTGTTGACGTATGTAAAGTACTTGCAAGCGTAGTGTTAAGGTGATTATGAAAAATTCATGCTGGACTTTAGATTAATTGTGTTACCTTAGTCTTAGACTATTTCAAGACGAAAGTTTTTTTTTTCAATTAGAATAAAGCACTCAGTACATAAACACAACTTAAAATATAATTTCTTCTAAGATACCTCATGGTATGTCATTTATGTCTAAGGATTTATTTAAAAAAAGATAGATTTGTTTTGTCAAGCAAGCAATAGGTATTGGCATAAATCCAGAAATAGAAGGTAAAATGTAGCTCTATGGGCCTAATAATAAATCATAATAGTCAATTAATTTATTACTTTCTATGAATGTTACAATTGATACGTACGTTAATGAGATCGTTGTCTACATTAATTACACGATATATCCAATTATATTCTATACAAACTCAATTACATTATATGTAATTAAGTTTGTTACTAATACGTACGCTTGCTTGACTAAACTAATCTATCTTTTTTAAAATAAATGACATGCTATGTGATATCTTACAAGAACAATTATTAAAGTTGTGTTTATTGATGAGCTGAGTAATCTGTGTTATAATATTACGTAATAAATACTTAAATATTTACTCTTTATTTCGTTTTGTGCCAGAATCTCGGTCTGCAAATCAGCGTATATGGCAGTTAAATGCAACATTCTTGCTAGCGCGATGTCACTTGCTGCAGAATAACCGGCCTGAAGCTCGAGCGGCATTGATCGATGCAGCGTCATTGGCACGATCGTTTGGTTACCAGGACGTCGCTGAGTTTATGGATACGGTAGTATTGTTATTCCGACGACCTATGATCAAGTTGAGAACTAGGCTACAAGGGATTAGAGAGATAGAAAGAGGTCCCCCTCGTGCTGTGCTAATCTTAGTGAACTTGTAATTAAAAGTATGTTTATCTTTGACTTTCTTATAATTATGCTAAACTGTCACGAATTGAGACAATAGAAAACATCAAAATCAGTCAAACATAACCTTTAGATGCCGTATTAGGAAACGTCAGGAGTTAATACAGTACTATAAAACTAGAAAGGCAGTAATAACAGAAGTTTCACCCTATTTGAGGCTAGATAGCGATGTTGTATGTTTATTCAACATTAATTTATGCCTCCTCATGAGAATCTATGGAAGATTTAAGGATGGTGGACTTCGGTGAACACGGCTTTTTAGGAACAAAAGCCGAGTTCACTGCTAGAGCAATTCTCTTTTTATTTTGCGTTTCTTTTTGCACATCATAAAATAATTACACTTAGATCGTATAACTTCAGGCTGACTTCAGGCACAGCCTTTGAATTTATTTATAGGTGTGTGCAGGTTTCCTCCCGATGTTTTCCTTCACGGTAAGAGCATCGGATAAACGTTCATATAATTTCGAAATTCGAAAAGACATTGGTTACTGGGCTGGAATCGAACTGCCACCCTCCACTTCTGAAGGCAACAGTCCACATCAATGAGCCTAACTAACTGATAGGTACCTACTCATCAGCAAATTATTGATTTAATACTAAGATTTGTACTTTAAGTAAACCAAATTCTTAACTTTTTGAAAGTGATTTTAACTTTGTGAGACGACCTACTAGCATGGATTTTCTGGATGCTAATGACATTGAAAACCTTAAAAACAGTAAAAATCGTATGCTTTATAAATCATACAAAAATATCACCAGAAACCAATCCAGAAACAGACTGCAGACGTCTGTTTCTGGCTTTTATTTGATTGATTAACCTACTGATATATTTAAAGCTGCGACAAAATCTTTATACATTATTGTTGGCAACAGTTATTGAGCGGAACTATTTTTCAAATGACTAGTTTAGGAGTTTATCTTTATACTTTACCCTTATGGTTAGGTTACATTAAATTTCCTGTAAGTCACTGATACCTACAGCCTTGCAATATAAACGGGGTCAGATAGGCACAGAGGTCAGATTTATGAGTGCTCTCGACGCGGCTCAAGTGTGAGGGTGCGGGCCGGGCATGCTATTTATGACCAGCCGTCTTCTAATGTAATTCCCATAATCCCAATTAAGCCACGTTTTCAGGGACCGAAATTAAATAGAAACGGAGCAATTCAACATCGAGCGATTAGATGGTGCAGAGATTCTTTTCATAACCTTGATTTTAGAAAATAAGTGTTTGAATGCGATCCTTTGTTTTCATAAGCGGTTTTATCTTTCGATTATGCTTCTTATACTATCGGATCAGCGAAAAAGACCATTGTTGGATCAAGCCTTGTTCAATATTTGCAGGGCCCACGCAAATAAACAAAAATCTAATTAACACATTTTTATTGAGATGCTTTGCAAACTAAGTCTAGGGTAAAAGTAATAATTAGCAAAATACATTGATTCCAGTGTGTAAACATTTCGCTCGAAGGCGAGGTGAGTGCGTCTGAAGCCAGTCTGGAGAGACGGGAGAAAGCAATGGTTAGCTTGATGCAAGATGACGATCTGCGTTCAGCCGCTCAGCATCTCTTCCGACGAATGTCTGTTATACCAGCTTCAAGGTGAGGCTATTTTTATAAAACTAGCTTTTGCGCTCGACTTTGACTTTTCCGCATGGAATAGTTACTTTGGGCTAACGCTCACTTTAACCCGCTACTTCGTTTATATAGGTGACTTAAAACTGCGATATCCTCTAAGATATTCATTTAAATTGAAAGTTGTAACGGCTAATTTTGTTTATAGTGGAATACTTGTGCAGATTAACAAATTTCTTCGGATAAGAATTCATATATGTTTATATCTCATATTTATGAAAAACCTTCGCAAATAAAGCATAATTTTTTAGCAAAATAAATATATAACAAAGGGTTTTATTTCAAACAAAAAATGATGTCAGGCAAAGTCTAAATGTGTTGCCATTTTGGGGTATAAGTATTACCTCGAAAATGAAACATCACAAGGGTCTGAATAAAAAGGGACATGAAAAATGCCTGAAACAATACCCTTATAAGAGGATACCCTTCTAATGCGATTTCTCATATTCATCTTATATAGCAACTCGCCAGCTTACAAACTTTTACTATTTGAGCTGTCGGTAGGTAAAGGTTTGAAAACAAACATGAAAAGGTATCATGTTTTATTTACATTATTTAAAGCTTCATTTCAATGAAAATAAGCTACAATATTAAATTATTCATTGCTACAATAAATAAATTAAAAGCGGCATCTCTTTCTTACTCTATTTAAGTCGGTAAAGATCAACGCTTGAGTCGCGTTTCAGAATACGGGCCTTAGTGCATCATAAACTTTTGTGTTCAAGTATGGGAGAGTCATGCTTGATTCGACCGGAGTGAAAAAACCTACGTGAATCAACGGGTGCGTTTTGCACTCTGAAACATTCGGTTGGATATCCATGTAATATTAAAAATAAATAATGTCAACTAGCAACCAAATCGTATAAAGTACGGCAGGATAAGGGTCGATACCCGTAAATGCTAATAATCATTCAGCTTTGTCCTGCTTTGGACATGAAAGCTGAAGTAGTAGAGTTTCCCATATTTCCACGTCTCTAAAGTTGACTTCACCTTTGAACGCCTACGTAAATAATTTTAAATGTTGGTATAGAACGGACTAAATTGTCAATATCGTCCCTATTTGGTGCTTTGCTTGCAATTTATGTCTCGTACTAGTCAAAGCCATTATGCGATGCAATGTCAGCTTTTCAGGCCAGAACAATATCAAACATAACACTAACGTCGAATTGAATAGGTACTGTATCGTCGTTAACGGAATTTCACAGGTGGTATATTATCGTAAGCATTTCAGCCATACAGTTCTCTGATGAACCTCCCTCTCTAGGCAATTCTCGTCGTTGAGGGATTCGAACCATTTATCCGCTATTCTAGACTAGTTCGTGTTGGCAAATGGCAAGAGCCAGAGATATTCATTGATCCATTTTTAAATAATATTACTACCAAAGGGCTAAGGAATCTCCAAAATGTTCTACTGGTGAAAACTTCATCGAGTTAGCCAATACTATATTCCAGCTTAGTTCTAAAATTCGAAACACTTTAATGACTGCCCATCAGCTGAATCTAATACAAAAACGAAGATAGTAATTAATTTCATGTCATTGCAGGCGTTTCTCAATAATGCCGGGGAGTCGTGCAGAAGACAATAGCGCGCCCACTAGAGGTCGGCGCATGTCCATCATGCCGCGCGCTCAGCAGCCGACTAAAGGCGTGCATAGAACAACACACCCGCTTGGCTTCCAGGAATTCGATATTTAAATATTTGAGATTCATTTGTTTTTATTTCTAAAGCACGTTTTATATAGCATATTCGTAACGCAAAGTCTTAAAGGCGTTTATAAAATAGATATTATAGTTAGATGCAAAAAAGGGCACGAAGAATTCAAAACTTTTGAATTTCTATCTACGTAATGCTAGCGTAAAAAACGTAGCCTATGGGTCAATTCAGGGAATTAGCTGACTTCATAACAAAATTTATTTAAATTGCTACAGCCTTAAAAACGTGAAAAAGTAACAAACAGCATAAACTAATACATAATTTACAAACTTCAGCTCTTATAAAAGTGTGATAAAGATTATTAAGTACCGCTGCCCAAAGTCGGAGTTACTAGTATCGTATTCATATTAGTAGCTCTGAAGTACTAAAAATGCGTTGCCAACCTCTAAATTATTCTGCGAAGCGTTGTTTTATGCCAGAGGCTGTGGTAACACACGGAACCATGGCTTATGAAAGTTATGAATTATGATTAATTGAGAGGTTTTTATTGTATTACTGTTATTTCGATGCTTTTATTCATATTTTCATTTCACCCAAGCTCCTTTAATGGCTTATGTAACATTTGGTTTTAGTTCTACAATATAAGTCAGCACTGAATCCTAATCTACAATTTTTTTAAAGAGTGCGAACTATCCAGATGTTTTTAAATAAGATTATGATATGTTTCCAAAGGGATAATAATATGTTTCTAATAGTTTTCATCTATCGATAATAATTTGTGTGTTACGTTTTCCAAAGTCGGTATTCCTTACTCATGTATCTTCTCTTATATTCATAATTTGGAAATCTCCTCGTAAATACTAACTAAATTTCATAGCTTCAATATCGGTCAGCTCTCTGTTTAGCCATGAATACTTGCTATTGACGTCAAACAATGAACAAAAATGCGTCATACTGTTAAATGATACAGCCCTATTTATGTTTATAAATCGAGGTATTAATACACTATTGCTAATATTAAATTACGGTGGCATAATTCTATTAGTTGGTGCACTATTCATGTGTAGTTTATATTAAATAAAGCAAAACATTATTGTTAATGGATATAAATTTGTAATGAGGTGTATTTCGACGAGTTCCAATCGTTTTAATAAATGAATGAAAATTGAACAGTTATTTTAAAACCTAGTCTTTATTTAGACGCAAAAAGCTTTTAAAATTCGTCAATCCGTTTCCAAGTGATATATTCGATTGGCTGTACAGAATAAGCTAAAAAAATTACGCTTTGTTTTAAAATTGAATGGAACTCAACAACTAAGCGGATTTTATACAGTACATATGGAAATCTATCCTAGGTATGGTTCAGAATAACAAGGTAGATGCATTAATGGCTTTGTTATTCTTTTTAATTTCAATGTTATCGAATACATTTATAAAAATGTTTAGTTAAAAATCGACTTTTACTGTGTATTGTGTTTTATATTTGTTATTTATAAATTGCTTATGCACACAAATTTTCTTCGCTTTAAAAGTATTAATTTGGTTATCAAATACATGCAATATTTCAAATTTGTGAATTTTCTAATAATTTCATTTTTTGATAACACTTGCTAATCTTGTATTTTTTATCAAAGACTGCATTATCATTTTCTTCTAGAATCTTATCACAGCGGGAAAGAAAGAAAGAAAGGAAACAACTAATATAGCCTTCTTGATAGTTCGCTGGGAAACTATAAGCCTATTCTGGCTATGAGGCGATTATTGAGCGACCACGCCTCAGTTACTAAGCCGTCTACCTAACTTAAAACTTTGAACACGCTGTGGGTAATTTTTTTTTACTTCAGATCCGCGTATTTGAAGGCAAGTATTTTTTTTTACTTTAAGGACTTTTTTACCTTGTACAATTTTTTGGAGTTCCTATATTATTCTTTTTTTTTGCTTAATGGGACACAGTGGGTGCGACCGTGTAAATGGTAAGCGTAGTAGTGATGCAAGTACTCAATGGTGAGGGTTAGATGACGACAGCAAATGGCTGAGATGTCTGATGCAAAACGGGAAGAACTTTTATGCAGCTATTTTCTTAAATAATAAAGGGAGGTAACATAAACCATAATGCTCCATCATCATTACCAGTCTACAATGTTCGTTTACATGATGGTAAATAACGCCGCTGCTTATAAACCTTTGCATTAAAAGATACTAAATGAAAAAGAAATGCGTTGCCGGAAATAAGCTAGGTTTATTTCGGAAGGACTTTTTACATTTAAATTCAGCTGTAAAATATATGGCAAATGTGATCAAACAAAATTGGTTACAAAACAGAATTATTTTTTTTGTCTTTATAGTTTTCTAAAATGTCCATGTTAATATTACATTTATGATTCCAAAAATGCAAAAAATATTTCTTTTCACGATGAAAATCCTTAGAAACCCATCAAAAAAGTTTAATGACAATTCCGCCAACGTCAATCTCAAATGCCATTGGACCGGAGAATTTTAATGGTGTTCTATTAGGGGGCAGCGTCTCCTAAATCATACTATAACTCCGTGACAAGGAACAAGCAATTAACTTCCTGTTACAGTCACAATAATGTCGCGGCTGACATATATAGGGTACAGTCGGACCCATTAGTCGCTACTACAACACTGTTTTCAACAAAAGCAAACGTTTTTATTAATGTGTTGTTTTTTTACTTAAAATTGTGTTTGCTTTTGTTACTCGCAGCAATTTTTGTTTTGACTCATGTCTATTTTGGTTTAGGTCATGTCTTTAATTAATCATGGGAAGTAATTGTAATATGTCGGTAGATTATTTTTGAAAAAGTTTTGTGAACTTTGTATGTGATTAATAAAAACAACATGTAAACCATCGTTACGTATCTATATTATTTTTTAGTACTAACCTGAATATTTATGAAATTTTCTAATTTTCCATCTTTGCAATGAGGCTGCATGCTGTATTTAATATATTTAATAATGACGTTTTTCTAAATAAATTACTGCCTATATCAAAAATAAATAATTATTAACTATTTTTAATCATTGGGAATATTTGTTTACAATAATAACTATCAAAGTCGAGTCAATATTATTTTAAGTTCAAATATTCTGTTTTTCTTACTTACACAAATAAATAAATAAAATAAATACTTATACAAATATAGCATATTTGTAACTACGTCGTACTGCGTAGTTTACCCAGCCAGTCCACTTCCACAATCATTGAAAATCCACGGGGCTGTGTTTTAATAGAAATGATATGGAGCGTTTTAAGTAGTGTAACGTGAGGAAACTTGATATATTCTTCCGGTAATATTACCGGAGGACCAAAACCCCTATTTCCCTTTTCTCTATATTTTGTTTTTACTGTCTATTTTAAAGGGTCGACAACGTGGTCTTTGCATTTTCAAATTTACAAGCGTCCATAGACGGCTGTATGAAGAATGAAAGAGTTCAGATGAATCGCAATCTGTTTGCCCATGTACAGCGTGATATTTGAATTATTGGCATCCATCCGATCTATTATTGTACTCATATTATGGAATGTTTTTATGGGAACCGAATACCATATAGACTTATTATAAAAGTTTTACGAAATAAACGATAAATAAAGTAATGCCGTATTGCATTGAGCAATGTGATAGCTAATTATAGCCCGAAATACTTTAAGTGCGCAGCGAGTGCCGCCCTCCGCCACACCGCGCGAAGTCAATCCTCCTTACCCCCTATTTAATTGAATATTATTTTTTTTTGTTTTTTTATACGACTTATTGATCAATAGCAATGTGTTTTACATGATTATTAGGGTTATCAAATATTTCACGAGTATATATATATATATCTTAATGTTTTATTATATATATATATAATAAAACATTAAGATGTAAAATGCAAATTTTACATCTTACCAAACAGGTACCTATAAATTTAAAAAAGTTTTTGATAAAAAATTTATGTTGTAAAATGTTCGTTTTAAAAGGTCCCTTCACCTAGACGTTGAGAAGCTGCAACTATAAAGATTTTCATGTTTATGGGCACTTAATAACATTAAGTGCTCGTAAACGTGTAACTTTTTATCTATGATACAATCTTACCTCGATATTGTTAGATAAAATCATAATCCTACCTCCATCTAAAAGGTGGGATTTTTATATATTTTGCTTTATTACAAGCTCGATGTTTGGTTTTTGCCTTTCGATCTGGAGAGTACAGATTCTAATTCCGCCACGTACCAATGTATTTTCGAATTCTGGAAATTATATGTACGTTTATCTGACGCTCTTATGGTGGGTGAAGTTAAACATCGTGAGGAAACCTGAGTAATAATCGTAAAAAAGTTGCGTAAAATCGGCAGCATCGCACTGGGCCCGCGTGGATAACTAAGGCCTATACACCATTTACGGGTAGGCGCGTGTCCCTCGTATGATGAGCTGATGATGATGTATTTAATTGAATGTATGCGCATACCAAAAACTTAAAAAGCTATGGTTATCAATAGTTATTGACTGTACTCGAGTATGTACATAAAGCACTGGAGTGTAGTGTACAAATGTTAAATATCACGTAGTTTGCTACCATACAGTTCGTGCGGGAACAATTAGTAAGCGTGCGATGCTATCTGCGGCGACACGAGACTGCCTTCTGCAACTATTTGTATTCAAATGAACCTGTGCTGTCTAAACAACCTTTTCTTTTGCTGTTTTGCTGGCTTTTGCAAATTCGTTACGTAATCAAAAGGCAAGTATTTAGTTTTCGACGAGTAAGCGTCCACGTTTCAAGTGATATATTGATTGTGTTTTTAGAAAATAGAAATCAACCAGACTTGTTCTATAATATGTATTTACCTATTTTTTTCCAATATTCAACACACCTAACTAACGTAGATTTAATAGGTACAAATCTACCCAGAGTTAAAAAACATTTGATGATTTATTATGATTTTTTTTTATTGGACGATGTAAAGTACCTACACACTACGTATAACACGTATGTACGTATACTACGTATAACTTAGTCTAGTTACCCTCTTACACTCAGTGGATTAATCAGAGTACCCGGAGAATGTAGTAGTAATCCAACATACATGTTTGAGCTAGTAGCTACACTTCCCTAGCGATTTAAAGCGAAAAACTGATACCTCAGTTCTTATGTATAGCGTGATTTTTTCAGATAATTTATAGGTAACTGTCTCAGTTGCAATGTGGTTATAGCATAAGACTTATATCTCTGCGAGATCCAAGGGGCAGGGGTCAAATCCCGACCCATTTAGTGTAATGGTTGAGACGTCGAAACTTACACCAAGGGTTTCGGTTTCGATCCCCAAGCAGTACAAACATTTGTGTGCATATCTGTTGTACTGGTCTTGGTGTTTTCTATGTAGAATATGTATGCATTTATAAAAAAAAATGTATATCCGTTGTACAGTACCCATAATACAGGCTTCACACGTAACTTGGGGCTAGATGGCGCTGTGTATATGTCAGTAGATATTTAGTTACAGTGAAAAGTCGTACAGTGTCTATGTTAAATTTTTTGGATTGTTTCCCATTCTGGTGAGAACATTGCAATTTGCATCAACTAATTGACCGAAAAGATAGATTATTCCGTGGTTCGAAGGGCACGCTAAGCCTTCGGTTCTGGTCACAATCTTAGGGTGGTAGTCGATAACCCCCACCAATTTGCACTGAGTGGATATGACGTACGAGCGTGGTCGGTCACGGCTCAATCTCCCTTTATACGAGTATATACTTTGTGTTTAAACCCTTACAACTAATAAGTTTTATCAGCACGATTCAATACGTCGATTTCTTTTTGAATTAATGTTTGCGAAAGACAATATGTTAGCATTATTTTATAAGAGCGAATAATCCTACACGAAAATCAAAGAAGAGTCATTTACTCTAGGAACAATTAAAGCCGCCATCAATGCAAACGTACAAGTACTCCTATATTATTATATGTTTAGGCATACCTAAACATATAATAATTACGTGTTAGTATAAACTTAATCCACAGCACAAGCGGCACACACACGGTTAATACCGAACCGAGCGCAGACAAATTACCCTGAAAGCGGAGCGAGCGGTCTAATCCAGGTTTCGCTCTAAATGCAGGTCGTGTGACGGAGCCGCCGGTCTCACGCGTAAGCTTTGGCTCGTGATTCATTTAGCGAAATAGTAATATATTAACCTGTACAACAGATTATTGACGGATTTCGGGTTTGAAATGCCCTAGGGTATTCCGTTTGTTGTTAAATGCTTTCGTTTGTGATCTTAAAAAGAGATCACAGTGTAGTTGGTTAATTGTCACGATAATATTATGTATGGAAATCAACATGCAGACTCAAACAAAAGTAATAAAAGTATTTAAGTCATGGTGGTGGAAAAAACAGGTGAGATTAAGGAGCCCACGCAGACAATAGTATTCAATATGAGTAGCCACCAAATTTTCAATTCGGGTTGGCTGACTTCACGCATAACCTTTGAATCTTAGCAGGCGTGTGCAGGTTTTCTCACGATGTTTTCCTTCACCGTAAGAGCATCGGATAAGCGTACATATAATTTAAAAAATTCGTAAACACATTTGTATTGGCAGGATATAAACCTGCTCCCTCCAGGTCGGAAGGCAACAATCCACACCAATGAGCCACCAAAGCTATATCTATCAATTTCTAATCTAATCCATAATTCATTTGAAATTCTTGCAAATGTTTATAGAAAGTTGAAGCCTCAGTTTTATTTGAAAAACTAAAACTTTAGGTATAAAGAGAAATCTGTAATACACAAGGCACGTTTACTTATTTTTATTCCACAATAATCTTTTACGCATATTATACAACACTACAATATTTATTTTCTATGCAATATTTAGATTAGTCCTTCGAGAATTCAAAAAAAGGTCCAAAGTCCCTCTAACAAATAGGCAGAGTTGAGCCCTAGCACTATAAGTGAGAGAAGATGGCAAAAAATTTCAAGATTTATCAGTGTAGCAAAAAGTATAAATGTATGCTTGGTTGTTTATCTATATAAGTACTTTTATAAATAAAAATCAGTAACACTCATAGATATAGTATATACAAGATACACAAAGGCACAAAAATATTGAAGTATATATATATATATGTGTTGGTGAATGTGTATGTGTAAGTTCCAAATAGTGTTGTCCCACCAAAAGTTCTTATTATCGATTCGAACGATCTGTTTTCGTACAGAAACCAAGAAAATTATGGGTATTTTAATCCTGATGAATCTGAATCATAAGCAAACCTATAATTGTTTACAACCTATAACGACCGTGGCCGATGGTGGCCAGTACTAAGTTACTTTGAGCTAATAACTGCGATAACTCCTGAGCTTGGAGGAACTGAGATATTCATTTAAATTAAATGCTGTGAAGGGCAATTTGTTTTAAATTAAATACTCGTTATAAATAAGATATTTATTTGCATGGGGATTATTATTATGTTTATGAAAACACCTTCGCAAATAATGCATTATTTTAGATAAATTTAAGAAGTTATTGTGAGCTAACCTTTAAAGATAAGACATGCTGTCGCGGTCTTTTTTTAGAACTCTCATGACTTTTGCGAAACTTTAACCGTTTTCACAGCGCACGCAGCGGAAAGCTCTATGTAGGAAAAATGTTCAATCACTCTTTCTTACTGCTCCACTACTATTGTTATTAGTACAGCCTATATCTTTATTGATAAATAAGAAATCTAAAACTGAAAGGTCCAGTAATTCCCGCGATAAGTGAGTTCAAACAAAGAAACTCTTCAGCTTTATAATATCAGTATAGATTAATTAACTCAATACTTTTAAATAATTTTATTTATTGCCCTCTCAATATAACACTTTTTTGAGATGTGTTCGAATGGTTTCCTTACTTAATTGAACATTTCGTTTACGTGTTTAATTCTAAGATAAGCATAGTTCCTATTAAGAGTTTAATCTGGTCTATTTTAAGTCCGCATCCATTTTTTCATCAATGGTGAACTGTGTGGAAACCTGAAAACATCGATTTTTATTTACCAATATGTAAATAAAACATAAGTATCTTTTGTTAATTTTACATAAGTAGACGAAATCATCAATATTTATGTTGCGTATTCTTCTAAAAAACTATTCAAGTTTTTTATCGATTGTAATGAAGTCACTGCTTTGTCAAGCACTAGCGTAAACAAATAATTTGCTATTTTATACATTATTTTCGCGAATTTAAATAAAAAAACACTATTAATTCTCAAATATATATAGAATCAAAATTATATTAAAAACTTATATTTATAAGCCAATTTCTAGCTCAAATTAAGTAAAAAATAGTTCGTAAAATTCCAATGATAAAATCGTATTTACCAGTAAAAGTGTATTAATTCGGATTATTTCGCCTAGTAGCGTTGCATTCAGGTACAGCACACGACACCATAATTGTATAAAGTAATAATTACAGTACTAATAGAACAATTAGCAATAATATTCATAATTTTCACTGATACTTGACTGACACTGACAACACACCGGGCCGCTATATGGGCCGCTAACTCGCAAAAACAATAACATATAATCATTTATTCGCTGTTGCTGTTGCTGCTGTCTTTTCTCTCGGGCATTTTGTATTCACTCTTGATTTAGGACCTCTCACTCCCACGCTTCGTGTATCTTATAAGCGCAGCGAGCTAATATTAAATCTATGGTAACACTCGTCTATTAGGCAATTGAGAAATAAAAATAATGTGAACCGGGCACTCCGATATAATTGGACTGACTGTTATTGTCACGCAGTTCATACTCTATATGTGATTAAATGCATCATTAATTTATTTGTCCCCGGTAATCGTCAACAAATGAACATATTCCATTAATAATTCGATTTATAAATACGATTGATAAATACGAAATGAATTTCATGACGTCAGTGGACTTATTTTTTAAGTAGAATTATGGATTGCGTCTATAACTTAAAATTACATTGGTACCCAAAATTACAACAATTTCAATAATAATTACAAAAATACAACCGAATGATACTTTTAATAATTCATCAAGGTAAATTTTGTATGCCAAATGTAAATTTTCACAAATATTGTTCAAAGCAGTGTTTTAAAATCTTCACCTATATCTATTTCAATACGTGGACTTCAGATAAGTCTCATTATAATCATCATATGCCTATAACGGCCCACTGCATGGCACAGGCCTTCCCGCACGGCCTAGCTGTCGGGAGTTAAGTTCTCCCCACAGTTAAGTTTGTTTGAAAAAAAAAAACACAATACAGCACCATCAGATAAGTTCTGAATATTTTATGACCCTTTTAGCCTGCGTATCTTATTCAATGAGTTTTAAATCTAAATATAAAACTTTGATCTCCGCCTATAAATCTATTGCGAAGCACATTTCTTGGCAAATGACAACGAAAAATTAGGACAATGAGCTTTATCACACCATCTTTTGTTATTCCGATTGCTTGCTTATGTAAATGAACGATTGTGGAAGCAAGAAGACGCTTTGGCATAAAAAGTATTGTCATGGGTGTTTTTTAAATAACTACAAAATATAATGTTCAAATAAGGGAGGTTCTGAACATTTATAATATATGATAAATTAAATATCGTAAATGCGTTGAACAATAATTGCTGGTTTTAAAAAAAGATTCATGGCTGGCGTTCCATTTAAAGTCATGCGAATTGTATTTATTTTCTGCTCAATATTTTTTTTTTGGATTACTTTTGTATTTGGACAAACACAGCACATACGTTAAAATGAAACCATCTTCTTTTGACTTGCACTTAGATTTTGATTCTTAATAATACAAGTATGCAACTCTATGACTACTAATGTTAAAGTCGTAGTTTTACATTAATATTAATAGTTATTAATAAAACCATGAAACCCCTTAAATATAGTCAAACGATAATGAACAATTCACCCTCCCTTAAAATTATAATGCAGTATCGTTTTGGTCGCGTTGTATATACTATTTATGCGTGGCTTAAAAAAATATTCATGGTAACTGGTTTAATGACGTTAAATGTGAATGTGATAGTTGGGATATTTAAAAATATTGTTTAAATACTCTAATCATACTCAACAATGAAGTTTCTTTATTTTCTTCTTGTATAATAAGAATTCTAAGCTTACTAATCCATACTGTTAAAGCTACTTTGACTATTCCTTCCTACCGACCTTTTAGTCTTATCCTTAACAGCGTAACATTTAGTAATGCAGTAACTGTCTAAAGAAGTATATTAATAAACTCATAAAAAGAGTTTTTTTTTCGTTTAGTAACATATTTTTAATGAGGCATACTCATACACTCACTATTCTCTTTGAGTGTGCCACGACTTTTCCATTTTTAAATGTTTTATAAACAACGACTATTAGTTTACATCAAAATTTCAGCAAAACTTCTTATTAATTTAACCTTTACACAATTCTTCATCAAACAAGTATTTTCTGCACTTAAGAATGTTTTGTTGTATACGTTGTAAGATACGAGTATGTTACATGCCTATTTCCATTTTTATCTTTGGAAGTTAAGAAGTCAACACTCGAAAAGAACTTGGAAAATATGCTCTATAAAAATTATTAACACCAAGGCCGCATGTGGAAATCTCTAGTTTAGTTCATACGATTTGTAGCTAACACAGATTCAGTGGCAAGTTCATTAATATTGTGTGATGTCACTTTGCCGCAGGGCAACCGGAGGTTGACAAATTCGTACCATTTTCGCTCATGATTAATGGAACAAATTGAAATTTTCGTTATTGTTGTCACACAGTATGACACCGTGAGGGAACTGAATGGCAATGATGAATAATACCCTTATAATTGAAAACGAATCCGCAGGAGAGTTATCAGCACTCTTAAAATATTTGTCCCTTTCAAATATTGACATTTATTTTTTTCAATTGATATTTCGGACGAGCTGGCGTAATGAAAAATGTTTTGCTGAAGTTAGATACAATTATTGTGTTAAGGTTTGAACTACGAACTAAGCAATTGTCTACTAGTTACTACATAAGTAAACGCTGTTTAATTACATTTCCATTAAATTGATCTATTACGAGTAACTTCGACAAAGGTCCGGAGGACGTGGGTTCAAATCCCACGGAGAGAACGCATTATGAAAGTAACTTTGTATGTTTTTTAAAGTTTAATTAAAACATTGTAGCCTAATACCTTTATTCTAAAAGGAGACTCAACGTTCATCTTTAGTTTATGAACAAACTCCCACATAATATGCGCTGAGAATGTAACTTATAAAAATCTGATCGTATAGTAAAACCGTCAGTTGAATTTGAAGAACTTTAATTTCCTGGTTGAGAACAGCTCTTGTGACTTGCCGCCCGCAGACCGTGCCGAAATGTAATACATACTACTTGCACTGGCAAGAGCTAGGGGAGGCTTGGGGCATAATGCAATAATGTTTTTTTAGTTTCGTTTATCTAGCTGCTATGTGGCTAAAAGTCACATTATAGGTTAAACAATTGGTCACTTTTTAGCAGAATTAATTACTGTAATAACTTTTTTTATTAAACCATAATTTATCGCAAGTTAAGATAGAAAAATAAATGTCAAAACCATCAACATTTTTTAAATTTGTCTTATCTACGTAATAGTTTTACACACCATGCTCTGGCCAAATGACCTAGTAAATGAATCAAGACTTGAACCTTGTCGAAGCTAAATTAATGCTTTATGTTTAATGAATGATAGCAATGTTTAAAACGTAAGTTTTAATTTACCATGTTTTCGGAAATGTATTGGAATTGAATTTGAAGACTTATTCTAATAAGCTGACACTTTAAAAATAAACTATATTTATCGCGTTGCGCATAATTTATATTAAACAGGTTGGATCAGTTTTCTTCCATAAGAATGGCATTGATACTTTTCCAATAGGTGTTTTTGACGATCCAATATAAAAGGTTTAGTGTACAAA
Organism: Leucinodes orbonalis; assembly: GCA_019425675.1. Classification (NCBI taxonomy): domain Eukaryota; kingdom Metazoa; phylum Arthropoda; class Insecta; order Lepidoptera; family Crambidae; genus Leucinodes; species Leucinodes orbonalis. Next base: position 23,378 of record PQWD01003123.1, read on the forward strand.
ATTTTACATGAAGTTTGTATGATTTCCACAAATTATGGCTTTTATCAAAATGTATTTACGAGTTTTTATTGTCTCCACTCTTGACGTTTTTGTAGTTTCACTAATTAAAAACAATTGATCTATAGTATTATAGCTGCAGTATGAATTGTCAAGAAGGAATAAGTCCTTTGCGACGTACGATGTACTTGCGACCGACATGCATTAGACCACGGTGCGTTGTGTTGCGGTTGCGTTGTGTTGGTTTGATAGAAATGACAATCAGTTAATGACAGTTATTAACAAGGGAAACAAAATAAGTAAAGTATAAAAATTTTCTGGTCTTATATCAAAAATTCACCGCTACGCATACAATAAGAGCGTCGGTGGCTCAGTGGTGTGGACTGTCGCCTTCCTACCGGGAGGGCTGAGGTTCAAATCCCGACACGTACCAATGTATTTTCGAATTTTCGAAATATTTGTACGTTATCCGACGCTTACGGCGAAGGAAAACATCGTGAGGAAACCTTCATACACGCCTGCGAAGTGATTCGAAGGTTGTGTGTGAAGTCGTCCAATCCGCACTGGTCCCGCGTGGACGACTAAGGCCTAATCACCCTATACGGGTATGCTCGTGCCCCTCGGTCGGGACGTTTAATGAGCTGATGATGATGATGACGCATACAATAATGTCAAAATTGAAGTCCACGATTGAAAAACGATTTTGCTACCTCTCCAGGCAATCAGATTAACGTTTTTCAAGAACAATTTATATCCATGAATTGAGTATAAATCTTTGTGTCACATAAATTTCTGCACCAGCTGTAGTCAGGCTATATCAAAAATGATGGGTGTATTATATACTTTTAAGTTGCTCAAATAGGATATTAAAAATATGTTCTTGTGACGCAATTGCTTAGTGATAAAATACATGCCAACACATTTAAACGATACGATACGATAAGATAAGTATTAAATGAGTAAAAACTCATGAGCTATTAATGTGAATAATGAAACTGAAAAGTGTTTATTCAGTTTAGGTTCTTACAGAACACTTATAAATGTCAAATGAAGCTACCACTGGTTTCGACGGCAGTTTTCCACTGAGAAGAATCCAGCAAGTAACTCAGTAGTCACTCTTTTTCCATAATATTTGTGTTTTGTACAGAATCATGTTATTTGTTATCAAATAATTATATAAAGAAAATTATATTTACAATTGTTATCCTATTAAGTATCAGTAAAAATATAATTATCAACAACAGTATTATTAAGTAGTTGAGTATAATATAAATATAAATAGATGATAAAAAAAAAACAAAAGTTGTAAAAAAAACGTTTTTTATTATATGGTAAACTAAAAAGTGTACTTGGCAGTTTGTTTATAATATATACATTGATAGTATCTACTCATTCCAAACCATTAAGATATGTTTTTCTGATCAGTCATAATTTTGGATGACTCAATGGTTGCCGAAATTAACTACGTAGACTAGTTGGCAACCTACCAAGCATACTATTATTAAATATATGCCCAGAGCACAAAATCAGGCTGTTGAATTCCCATTTCGCATTAAAATAATGAACCCCAGCACACTCTCCGTTGTTCGGAAGTTACAGCTGTACTAAACATTGTGGTAGGCGCAGTACAACTTTCATAATATAACAACTTGTATTTGCAACTAGCAAATAGGGAAATTTAGACGTTCTTATGAGTTTTGAGTGCAAACGTTTTATTGCAGTTTACAACACAATAAACATCTGGCGACGATTTAATACTGTTGACATTTTGCTGACAATTATATATTAAAACTAGAATTTTTATCAATAGGTACCATCTTCAGCTAGTCAAAGCTCGAAAAGGAGTTTGTAAGATTATTTTGTTAAATTTTATTTGCGTCTATTTAGAAAGTACCTCGTTGCTGCAATCAATTTTAAATATTTACAATATTAAACAATAAGTAACTATAAAAAAAAAACAATTTACATTTTCTGCCGCGTACGATTAATTTGTGGAATCAGTTGCCATCGGAAACGTTTCCGGAACGATATGACCTGGCATCTTTCAAAAAAGAGCGTTTTCTATATAAAGGGCCGGCAGCGCATCCCTGCGACCTCAGCTGTTGCAAATGTCCATGGGCGGCGGTGACACTTTCCATCAGGTGAACCGCATGCTCGTTTGCCTCCCTATGTTATATAAAAAAAATCCTATATTTGGTAACTGCTTTTTTGATCATTCATGACCATAGCACCGCTGATATTTCACCGCTCAGAAATATTTACATACTCTTAACAGAAACAAAAATGGCTACGTTTAGAAGTCTAGGCTATTTAATTGGAATGAATTAATCTTATCATGGCCGTAGAATTTTATTCCTAATAATAGTCTAATAATTCATTACATTTTATGGAATCTTAAATTACGGATAATACCTTATCTACGTGTTTATATGGGGGAAATTCCTAAAAATGCTTAAAATTTCCCTTTATATGTGATTTGAAAATTATCATCTTGTGTTAGTACTATCATAGTTTATATATTCGTCAGTTGTTGAAATATTGCTCATAATTTTCGAAAATATTTTAGGTTACATGACGATATTACAAAAACTATTTCGAGCAGCCATTTTATCGAGGGGAGCACAAATCTTCTTGCTTCATAACACTACAATGGACATTCCAATATAAATTTATATCTTCTATTCAGCTGCAGTCTCTTAAGATTCGTATCTCGGAGATCTTGAAATATATAAACGTGTGGTACAGGCATTGAAAAATAACTCTCAGAAGGAACGTGTGTGTGCTTGAATAAATATTTTGTTACTTGAGTACATTTGCTTTCGACTGAAAGTTATTTGTAGGAAATATTAAGGTTAGTCTAACCTGAAGAGATCCATAATCCGTATACGAGGCCTTATTTAACGATGATCTGTGTGATGTATTTATTAGGTATCGTGTGCAGTGTAAAATATCGTTTATATGAATATGTTTGTTTTATACAAATAAGCCACACATAAAGCTTTCCTTTTTATAGAAAATACATGGACTTTTTGCTTAAGTTGTAAATATCGGGAGCTGTGTTAATGAAGGAATTCATTTGCTTACCTTTTTGATATGCTATATATTATTTGATTTATATATCAATCAAAAATATATCCACCACCAGGCATCCAGTCACCAGGATTAATTTCTGCATTCGTATCATATGATACGAATGCAGAAATTAATCCTGGTGTATTTAATGAAGTCTAATAAGAAATGGTGAAAGCAACACCGTGGTATTGGTTTTATACGTACTTTAATAAAACTTTTAAAACATTCAAACTTTATGAAATATAGTTGCAACAAATTGTTCATATTGCAAGTCTTGAATAAAATTCACTCCAAGATTATAATTTAACTAACTTAGTTTACATAGAAGACTTAACATTCATTGAAACTTTGTTTATAGATACACAAGCTTTTGACTCGTTTCGCTCGCGTTAAATCGGGCAAAAATTTCCCTTTCCAGATACGCCTAAGTATAACGTTAGTGGACTCAATTTATTGTATCCTTATTGACTGTCGTAACATAGAAAACACCTTCAAAAACAATAATAATAATATTGTTTGGATAAACTAGGTATTCCAATATACATTAGCATTAATTTACACTGACGCTTCTGTTATTCTATGCCAAGAAGGAAGCCGGAGTAAGTTAGGCGATGTTTCAATACATGCGAGAGTACCACCTGCCCATTGCAGATATGTTTGTTTGTGAAACATTTACTGCTATATTGCAGCGTATGTTGAGCAACGAGATTTATTTTAGATACAAATACTGGAACATGTTACCTGCAAAAATATCCTTTAGGAGAACGGAAACTAATTCGAAGGAGTTCTTTACAAATTTCATTTTTATAATAAACGTTGAACCTTTACACTGTGTACGTGTTACACTGTTAGCATTCGGAATTATATAATATAAATAATAAAGTACTAAGTCTCTTCATGAAGACTACAAAGACAAATTGGATGTATAACAAACAAGATTCCATTGGAATCTTGCCAAATGGAGTCGCAAGCTTGAGTATAGTTGCAATTTCGTGTTGCTTTCCAGCTCTGTTTTTTTTTCATGATATAAAGTGTACATGACGGTCAGGCTCACCTGATGGTAACTGATACCTACGCCGACATAAAGAGTGGCACTGACTGACGATCAATGTAACTAATAGTGTTAATTCTTCATTACGCCACCACTGCCCCTCACCTAACAAACAGATGTTAGGTCTCGATACCTGTAATTTTACTGCTATGGTGCCTCACTTAGAAGTGAAAAANAAATTCACAATTATCCGACAATATTAATTTGTGATTGCATAAAGCAAAATCAAGAGAACCTTAGAAACGTAAAGAGACGTAGATAAAGATCAGTTGTGGTAAAGCCATCAAGATTCTCCGTTCGAGCAACTCATTCCCCTGGATACAGCTAACATGGTGCTGAAGGTCAAAGTACGACCTGAGTAACTCGCAGAACCACATCGTATGGCTGTTAGGAGGGTGAGCCCTGCATTGTTTATTAATTTTAACTGCTTGGAATTATAAAATAACTTTAAAAAGTATTAGATCTAGTGCAGAGATGGAATTGTCTGCCTACGCTATTTTTCATTATCCATATATTGTAAAAAGGCTATAAGGGTGAGCTTACTCCTAAGTGTTCTTATTCTTGAAACATTTCACATGGACTGTTTCAAGTTTGAATGAATTTCAGAAAAGACGGTTCTCAAAAAAATATGTGACTAAATAAAGCAAACATACTTCATGAATTTGGATTAATATTCAAGTCAAGAGTACTTAATCAAACTCGTGGTATTTATTCAAATACACTTTGACAGACACATAAAATAGTCACATATATACGTTCACCTACATGTTCCATTGTTCACGTAGCACCATTACCACAATCCAAATGTTTGTTAACTTCCTCAATCCACCCACCCACTCCACACTCGGGTACGCCTAAACAAAAAAAATCTAAATCTAAATCAATTACTGGAATTTTAACAAATTCTATTATACTCGTGTAAAGTGAATTACGCCTAGGACAAAATTCGAAAATGTATACAGGTTTTCTTAGTTGTAAAGCAATCAACGCAAATTAACTTACTCTAAAAAGGTCAAGGTGAAACGCATGGTTTTATCGCGCGAGTCCACTATTAAAGGGTGGGTTTTCACGCGACCTTGAGGGACTCGGGAGGAAATATAAACAATAAATTTTATTTTGTATCAAAGTCTCCAAGCCAAAAATATGTAAACAATTTTTTCAAGGACATTTAAAATGTAGCATAATTTACCTACACTCAGAGTATTTTCCGAGCTCCATTACCTTAACAGTCTGTCTTGGTGTAGGGTCCAATTCAGCTGTGATAATTGGTTTAGACTCTACTCCAAGATAGGGAAGTGTATTTACGTTTTCTCTACGTTCCTATCTTATGGCAAACGCGGGAAGAATTTCGTGGCATGCCAGGCCTATAGAAATAAAGACGAGAAAAGTATCAAATTTGTAAAGAATCAGTGTATGTGGCTTATCGAAAAAAACAATACAGAAACGCCATATTGAAATTAAATCGGTGATACAGTTAAAAACCTTTTAAGGAGGACTATTTGTAGTAACTTACACTATTTGTACATTTAATACCTATTTCATATCACTTGAAGGTACCATATATAATAATGTACCTGAATGCATACCGTTTTAAAAGGTAACTTATTCACTTATGTTCCTTCCTCCCTCGGAGCGGTCAAGTGTGGACGTGTTTAAAGTTGTTGTACATATTTTATTTTAAATATTAAATTAAAATTGTGCTGTCTTCGGACTCGGAGAGGGTGCTCCGCTCCAGCTGTCGTTGGGCTTCGCATTTGAAAATTGAAAAATTTTTTTGTCGACCGGGGTTCGATCTTCCGTTCGTCGTTGAGAATCGAGGTTAGTCAATTCCGACATGCAAGCCACTGGGCCATCATAACGTCGCTCGGCCAGTGTGAATTTTGCCATCATATATCGCGGTCGAAAATCTACTAGGAAAGATAACTGCTACGACCACTACAGCTTGCTACAAAATTGTCTTGCGGCTACGCTGAGCACCAGGAGCTATCTAACTACATTGTTTTACTAACCGTCAATAAATTGTGCATAATGCCCCTTAAACGCACACCTCCTCCTTCATCATCAATAGTGGAACAAGATGTCGCCGCACCTTGCATACGTTCTCTTGCCCCTTATCGGGATCTACTCCAAACCTGAACAATCCAGACAACGAGAGCACCATTACACGATTTAAGAGGAAACGTGACGACTGCACCTGTAACATGGAAGAGATTCGATCATTGCTTTCTACATCAAATGCGCAAACTGACAAGAAGTTCTCCATCTTACAAAATACACTCTCTGAAATTCTAGCACAGAATTCTGAAATAAAGGAATCCATCTCGTTTATTTCCAAGCAGTATGACGATCTTAAAATTAAAATGGATACATTGGAATCTGCCCGTAAATCGGACCGTGACTACATTATACAACTTGAGGAGAAACTTGAAACTGTTGAGCGGCATCTGTGTTCAACGAGGATTGAAATTCGAAACGTCCCGAAAAAAACTGACGAGAATAAAGATGATCTCTATAGTATTGTTATGAATACTGGCTCTACCCTGAGCATGAACATCCAGCATAGTGATGTTAAGGATGTTTATCGTGCTGGTAAAAAGGATCTAGCATCGGCGATAGTTGTAGATTTTATCAGTGCGCCTATTAAAGAAAAGATAATTCATGCGTCCAGACAATTCAATAAGACATACAAAAATAATAGACTGAATACTGGGCATTTGAAACTAAGTGGTCCGGTTAAGCCTGTTTATGTGTCGGAGAAATTGACTCCTAAAACTCAACGCATTTACTATCTATGCCGCAATTTTGCTAGAGAAAATGAGTATAAATATTGCTGGACTTCACATAGTAAAGTATTTCTTCGACGGGCGGACGGGCAACCACAAATATATGTAAAAAATGAATCAGATCTAAACGACCTTAAAAAAATGTGACTATATTTACAGGTACAAAATATAACACTTCACTACAGCTTAACATTACTACAAAACACATTTCAAATATCAGAAATTACTTACGCAACAAACTAACATTTACTACCATTATCCGGAAACAGTAACCAAGCAGCAATTTTTTCTCAATATTTCACTTAAACTAAATAACATCCCGTATATAATATGTAAACGCTCAAACTCCGATGTATTACTATTTCATGCATTCTCTAAATGTCTAACCTTGAAACAATATATTTATGACGAGGTAACGTACTTATTCAAATATGAATAATATAACAAACGATTTGGATAGCTATTATGTAGCAAATTCATATAATTGTGATACTGAATTCTGTAACGCGTCTATGAAATCAAACGCAAACTCATCTCTGAAAATTATTTGTCAAAACATAAGAAGTATCTATAAAAATATGGACAATTTTTTGACTCAAGTTACTAGATTCAGCTTTGATTTTGATGTGTTTATCCTGACAGAATGTTGGCTGAATGATAACAAATCTATTCCATACTTGCCGAACTATGCTTCATATTGTTCTAGTAAATGTCTCAATCAGAACGACGGTATAGTTGTTTATATAAAGAGAGGTTTAAAATGTACCGTAGTTGAACCGGAACCAGTAGGTGGTAATTTTCTTGCAATAAATATTGATCCGGATATATTTATTTTGGCTACTTACAGATCCCCTTCTTTCCATAGCATTGATGGGTTTCTTAATTCTATAGAAAAAGTGATTCGTCCCATTAATACAAATAACGTGATACTCGTCGGAGATGTTAACATTGACATCAAGCCAAATAGTATTGATAGGCACTGTGCACCATATCTCAATCTTTCTGCAGAGTTGGGTCTGCTGCCTGGGCATGTGTTTCCTACTCGGGTTCATAATTGTTTGGATCACGCAATGCTTAAAACTAGTTTAAGTGTCGCAGTGTTTGTTATTGAATCTTCTATTACAGATCATGGAACAGTGGTTCTAAACCTTTCTATGGGTCACACTAAAATCACTAAGACAAAAATGTATAAAAAAACCGACCTTGATTCAACAATGAAGTATCTTGAAGCAGTTGACTTCTCGTTTATTAACTCTGACTCCAATGCAAGCACTGCAGCTTCGCTCTTTGTTGAAAGTCTATCATCCGCTATAATAGCCAATACAACTTATGTTAAAATCCCGAACAGGAAAGCAATACTTAAGCCTTGGATAACTCCGGGGCTCTTGCGTTGCATAAGACACAGAGACAAGCTTAGTAAAAAATGCAAAAAGATCCAGAAAATCGTATCCTAGAAATATCCTTTAAGCGTTACCGTAACTACTGTAATTGTTTGCTACGAACTTCAAGAGAAAAATTTGAAAAGTCACAATTAAAATCCGCGACAAATAACAAAGAGACTTGGAACGCTATAAAATCAATTGTAGATATCGCTAAACCAACCTCTACAGTATCTGACTTACTACCGTCTGAGGAAAATGCCATGCATGATATTGAGCGTATAAACCATTATTTCTCTGACGTTGGTAAACGGCTTGCAAATGCTATACAACAGACACCTGTTTATGGCCCCGACTTACTTTCTACTTCCTTTGAGTCCGTTTGTGGCTCTTTAGTCTTACTTCCACCGGATGAATCTGAAATTGAATCCCTAATAATAAATCTCAAAAATGACGCCGCAACGGGCTGGGACTCCATCCCCGTTAAACTACTTAAACTGGCACGACATATCATTACTTCGCCACTCACCAAACTAGTCAACTTGTGTTTAACACAAGGAATATTTCCAAACGTATTTAAAAAATCGCTCATAACACCTGTTCACAAGGGTGGACCCAAAAGAGACATGTCTAACTATAGGCCAATTTCTGTGCTCTCCTCCATTTCTAAAATACTTGAAAAGGTACTTAACCGCCGCCTTGTGTCTTTTTTAGAGCATCATTCTATACTCTCGAATGCGCAATATGGTTTTAGATCAGGCAAAAGTACTGACGATGCTGTAAGTCAACTAACAGATTATGTAACTAAGCAAACCGACTTAGGAAATAAATGTATAGGTGTGTTTCTGGATCTGGCTAAGGCCTTTGACACGGTCTCAATCCCCATACTTGTGAAGAAGTTGTGTGCCATAGGTGTACGAGGCGATGCATTAAAAATTTTCAAAGACTTTTTGACTGACCGCACCCAACGAGTTAAAATTGGTGACTATGTTAGTTCAGATGCCCCAGTTATTTATGGAGTTCCGCAAGGTAGCATACTTGGTCCAACCCTTTTCTTGGTGTACATAAATGATCTCTGCCAGCTAAAACTAAATAAAGGAAAAATATTTACCTACGCAGATGATACGGCTTTGGTTTTCAGTGGGGGATCGTGGGAAGAGGCTCGATGTGCAGCTAATATT
>PQWD01003123.1:32856-54951 GCA_019425675.1 Leucinodes orbonalis
CGTCCACAATATGGATTATCGTCTACGGGTATATCTAAGCTTTTTATTTAGGTTCAGCTTATCTGTAACGACGGTCGTGTCTCGGCTATTGACCTTAATTCTAATTAACATTAAATTTAATCAACTGCCTTTCTATCCCGGTTTCCGAGGTCATTTAGGATAAATTTGTGTTGTCTCTGGTCAGACTTGAGTCCACTTGAACCTTATGCGTGTTTGACTAAAATTGATTTTCTTTACTTTTACCAATCGAACACGTTCAAAAACCAAAATATTTTTGAAGTACAGTTACTTGTTTATTGAGGTATATGATTAAAGCTAGTGGGAGATAATTGAAAATATTTTTTGAATCGCATATACCTCATTAAATTGATTGTGTTTTCTTTAAGGAATCCACATGTTAGTTGATACCCGCGCGATAGCCGCGCTATAGATATCCCATTTTATCCAATTAAGAAAATGTCTGACACCTGATACACACCTACTCGAAGCAGATGTCATTACTGTACTTATAGACATTCCAAATACCGTAACGCTTTGCAATAGCCATAGAATTCTTGCTTCAACAGAGCATACATTTTATCACGGGCCGACTGCGGGTAAATTTGCGTACCCATTGAATTCACTCCACAGCGAAATTCACTCCCGCTCCGGAGTAGTTAACAATGCCCTGACTCTGGACTTAGTTCCCGGAAATTTAGTGGATAGTTTTCTATACGCAAAAGACGCTAATATTTAAATGATTATGTGAACTCAACTGCAAGTTAATTATTTGCTGCAAAACTTTACAGACTATTTTATGCTTGACAGATTTAAACTTCAACAACGAGCCTTTTAATAAATTCAAGAAAATATTTTTATTTATTGAATTTATATATGAAAATGAAAAAAGTGTGAATTTTCAGGTTAAACATATATATCTACAATCATCTGGTGTCGACGCTTGCATATCTTAGTTATAAAAAATACATACTGGCAAAAAACCAGGCGTTGGCCTACATCTAACAAGGACTAGACTAGTTTGGTATGATTGCGCTCCGAAACCTACTTGTATTGTCTAGAGTCTTCGTGGCAAGCCTAGGCCAGACCATAGTGTTGAATTTTGAATACTATGGTTATATTATGGATTGATTTTAATTCAACTATGGTGATCAATTAGATTGTTATTGAATTTGAAATAGCTCAATAATAACTGAAATAGGCCGTCTGCATGATCGATGGTGGTTAGAGTCGAATACTTTAGGAATAAAAACCAAGCTTTAGCTAGCATTTTGTAAAACCTCATAAAACGGCTTACATGCGCGTAAAAATATTTAAAAACTGTCTTAAGTGTTAACTTATACCATAACATCATTTATAATACTTTACAACATTAAATTTAAAAAAAAATGAATATTTACTTAAAGTTCCTATTAACATGAAGCAAAAGCTGATCATTCACAGATAAAATTCATATTATATTGTTTTGTATTTTATTGCCTGAACTATTAAGGATAAATTATCATTATTTTTTTAATCAATGCTTGAAATACTTAGCACCTTTCAATATACATTAAACAAGTTATTTATCAAAACATAAAGAACTTAAATAATAAAAATAAATAAACTGTTCAAAGGAGATTAAAATTACCGTACGATACGGAACAAATTCCATTTCAGCTTTGCTACAAAACTAACGAAATCGTGAGTTTCGATAAACATATAATGTGTGTGTTCATGTAACATAAAATGTATAAACAATCTACTTAATTAAAACGCCCAATATTAACACGCTCGTGGTTGGGATCAGTACGGTTATGCATTATTTTATCGTGATTGTATCAAACAGGCGTACATATATTTTTTTATGTTATAAGTGTACAGGACGGTCTGGACACTCAACTGATACGCCAGACCATGACAGAGCGGCATTAAAGGAGACCAACAACTGATAGACATTTATAATTAATCCTCTGTCAATGCCGCAATGCGCCCGTCACCCGAGATAACAGATGTTAGGTCTCTTATACCCGGTAATTTCACTAGCTACACAGTGCCCGCATCCCGAAACACAAAAGTGCATAGCACTCCTGTTTGCCGGGATCATATCTGGCACTGCGTTGGTACCTACCTAGACGACTCATATTCAATTTGCGTTATATTTTCGTCACTACCAATTTTAATATCATGAAAATTTTACCTATGTTAGCTTACCTCAAGCCGACTAATTTTGCAGTCTATTATCAAAATAAGAATATGCAAATTATGTGATAATCAAAAGGCTGCAAAATTAATAAATTACATCATTGAATCTAAAAACTATGACTTTTACTTTATTGTAATATAGAATGAAGGACACACACAGACAGCGACCACACAGGGGCTATGTAGTATTGTATTGTATCTTATTTTTATTTTGCGGTCAGTACATTCTATATCAGTTTTGTTTGTCAGTCAGTCACCTCATTATAGTAAAGTTTTCTTCAAATATATAAACAAGATATTTCAAAAGCTTTATATAACCAATATAACGTTAACGTTCCCGAGTTGTAGGTTAAGTAATACAAGACAGAAAAGGACATTTTTTACGATTAGGTTCGTCCACATATAACAAACGGTCTTTCTCGACCCAATTCTAAAAAAGCCCGTGACTCGATTACTAAAGATCAACTCGATGAAAACAAATGCCATCAATTCATATAGTTATTGGAACTGTTAAATTTTAACAATCAGTGATATATAAACAAATCCTTTTCTATTCCATTTTATTTATCCCATTAGTCTACCTGATGATAGTCTATAAGGACTGAAATTCTAGAAGCTAAATGAAAAAATATTTGTCGTCTTAGTTATAATTTTCTTTGTACTCGCATAATAAAATTACTTAGTACTTAATATGGATGATGACTTCCAAGGATCGGTCCGCGTCTTAGTTATTACTTTTGTTTAACAGTAGACATTAGCATTGCTGTCTAACAGACAGCAATGCAATGCAAGTTCAAATTGCATTTTTTTTTATGGTATATGTGTACAGGACGATCAGGTTGCTCACCTAATGGTAAGTGATGTGCCTGATCATGACAGAGCGACATTAAACAGTTATAATTCTCTATCAGTAACGCACTGCGCCCGTCTCCCGAGACAGCAGATGTTATGTCTCTTATACCCGGTAATTCTACTAGTTACAGTGCCCTCATCCCGAAACACAAAAGTGCATAATATTTCTGTTTTACGGAACGATATCTAGCACTACGGTACTATCTCCCTAGACTCAGTATCGACTCTACCGTTAATTATCAAGTATATAGCCTACCAAGGGTTTAATCGTACTTGCCATATCCATTATAGATGCCGAAAAGGCCACACAGTGCAATGCCTTGAAACATGAACGGAATTACAATATTCGAAAATTTTACTGACCGTCTCGCCCTGCAGCCTGGATAACAGCAATACCAAACATTTGCCATGGCGGAAGAAATAAGTGAAATTGTAATGGTAACGTAAGTAACCTACTCGGTTTACCCCAGGTTGACGAGCTTTTCAAAGCAAGCTTTTCCTCAATTTCGAGGAATCCTACAACGTCTTTTAGACTAGAAAAAGCACATACAGTAATTAAAACTGTGTTCTCTTCGTGGGATTGAAACTTCGATGTCTGATCAAGATCAAGCTGTAATCTAAACTTAATACTTTAAATACAAAACTACAATAGAATATTCAACTGACTTAATGCACTTCAATTTTAAAAACGAATAGTTCCAACATTAATAATAAGGATTAACAAAATGACTTGAATGAAAAAAATGACATTTCACTATCGCTCAACTTTAGGCACTGTTATCCAGTATGTCATCTTTGACAAGGGTGACACGGGTTGTGAAGGCAAACTCGTTGACTTGAGTTCCTCAATAATAATTGCATACACATCACTGAGGTCTGAGTGACCCTTGAGTTGTGTTTGTCAAGTAAACATAAAGCTTAGAAATGTAAGATTGGATTGTTTTCTTAGATTGTTCAGTTTCCAGTGAGTTAGCAAACCTACTTTCAGGGTGAATACAAGTAAAGGTACCGATTATGTTTTTTTAATAATACCTTTGGAAAGACAATCATCATTTCAGTTATATTTAAAGTATGTACTATTTATGTTAAAGTTTGAATAAATGACACTAAGAAACGCTAACAAAAGACACAAATAGTTTATTATGATTACAATGTTTGGAACAAATCTTTAGACAACAATAATCTTAGTGTTCAGTATATTTAGTGTCAAGTTGTGTTGCATTCCTTTACATTATCCTTTCCTCTTAATAGATAAGTGTAATTATGCTTTTATCGTCTTACAATAACATTTAATTAAACCTAAACTACGCCGCGGTTGGCATGCACCCAAACTTCAACTTGGGTTTTTGCATCGCCAAAGCAATATTGTTTTAGGTTAAAAGAAAAAATGCGCCACGTAAAACCGCTGTTCTGTTTAAAATACGAGCACGGGGTTTGGAATAAAATTAACAGTGTTTAAATTAAAACCGTACGAAAAATGTGTGTTGGAATAATTTATTTTTTCACTAGTTCATTACGTACAATAAATCGCTCTACAGAGACGACAGCTTTTACCCGGGTTCAAGTTTTTGCGACGCTCTGTATATACAGTTTTATTGCATTAAGGGTGATGTATGAGCGAGTGGGACAATACACTAAACTTGGGCTGGGGTTTATATACTAGCGAGCTGACAACCATTTATAGTTTCAGTAAATTAAATTTAAATGAAAAGTTTTTTTAATGAATTTTGACGAGTTTGAAACAAAAATAATAAGCAACATTAAATTCTATAACATTTAAGTCTTATGATTAAGTTTTTAACTGTTCCTAAGAGATTTTCTTTGTCTTTTATCAAAAGTCTTTCTGTGAAAATATTATTTACAAACGCTCGCTTTCTTTAATAAAAAAAATTATATTTTAGCTTGTAAAATAACTATATTTAGTTAAACTAACTTAAGCCATCTCGGGCATTGGGCGTGACCAATGTTGATGGAAATGAAATTACTACCCACAGTATTTCAGCCAATACAAGATGTTATTTTTAACACAAACACATCTGTTTCAGTCGGTATCCAATATGAGACTGACCCACAAGGTAAAATATTTATGAATACGAATAAAATAGAGGGCGTCGGTGGTTCAATAGTGTGGACTGTTGCCCTCCTACCGGGAGGGCTGAGGTTCATATCCCGCCACGTACCAATATGTTTTCGAAGTTTCGAAATTATATGTACGTTATCCGACGCTCTTAAGGTGAAGGAAAACATCGTGAGCAAACCTGCGCACGCCTGCGAAGAGATTCAAAGGTTGTGCGTGAAGTCGTCCAAGCCGCACTGGGTCTGCGTGGACGACTAAGGCCTGAACACCCTTACGAGTAGGCTCGTGCCCCTCGGTGGGCACGTTTAATAAGCTGATAATAATAATGATGACGAATAAACTACATAACATGTTCTTATTTCAGAAATTTTTGTCCGTGTTTATTTATTTGGATTTTTCTCCATATGTGAAACCGCAGCTTTAAGATTAAATGGGTAAGTATGGTTGCTGAAATCCATCCATTCACATTATCCGGTCGCGCCGTCACTTTAGGACCTCCAACCGTTTAAATGTCCAAATATATAATATTTAGTTTCGCTTTCAACGTCGTTCCATTTTCACACGGGTCGTATTGGAATTTCTCGAGCTCCGTTTGATGTTTACAAACTCTTAACTAGTTACTAAGAGGTTTTGCTTACTCCTAATTAGCTAATTAACGTTTTCGCAAATTAACCTTTTCTTTTATAAAATGGCACGAGATTATTTTGTATTTCTTTCCTAAAATACCGTTTTATATTATACTTTTATGAACACCCTTTAAAATGTTATGTCAAAGTAAAATAAATTAATTACATTACCTTTAGAATTTCCATACGGGTGAGATAAAGCAACATCGCGTACTAAAACACCCCTTTTGTGAAATTTAAGTACCAAGGTGAGATAAACATTAAAAGACATGGCTATTTAGCTTTTATAGCACAAACACGAACAAAGGATGGAAACAAAACGACTATGTGGTACAGATAATTGCGATCCTCATACGAAAACATTATATGGTAGGAAACGAGTACAATTATCTGTGTATTACGCAGATCTCATAGGGATACATTCAATTTCAAACTTCAAATGTTTGGTTTTAAACATTAATAATCATAAGTTTAGCTCTATAACCCACTAATTTCAGTTCCTCTATAGGATTTGCTAAGGCTCCTTGCGTAACGTTTTTAAGGCTTAGACTTTTCTGAGTTCTTGTCATGTATGACATTTGTTTGACAGTTTACATAATGGTATATTTAACCATTGCGACACAATTACAATTCTATAGGTGCATTTTAAAATTTGCTGAATTAGGGCCCTGGTTGCGTCTTATCTTGACAAGCGTAGCGTAAGACACCTTCCGGTCTGATATACCGCCGTATTGTGAATGGTCACTGGATGAAAAAAGCAGAATCATCTGGCATATATGGGGAAGACCTATGTCCAGAAGTGGACAGAAATAGGTTGAAAAGATGAAAAGAGATTTTGAAGTGATTCCCTCATTCATAAAGAGTACGAGTGACTGAATTCGGCCCAACTCAGTGGCGAGAATCGACTCCAAATACAGCTGTACCAAAATAGAGCGTTGTGTAAATTTAAGGCTGAGAGCCATCTGCGCTCGCCACTTGCCCGGTGAAGCTGTAAAGGCCATCTGCGGCCAACAGCAGTAGTCAGTTCGAAAAAAAAAAAAAATATGAACTATCCGTATATAGCTGATATAGCCAATAGTCTCTCATAAGGTGGGTGATCATAAAATATAATGTGGAGTTAAGACACGATACGCTGTAGGTACTGAGTCCTCTATCTTATGGGGTCAATTTTTTATATGATAAATGATATGTGGGAAGCAATTAATTTCTTGAATGTCTGGCAGATCAAATCCCAAAGCGGCCTTTTAAGATCCCCTATTCCCCTAAGGTGAGATTGTATAGACTGATTGATTAATTGACCTAAAGGTATTGTTCATATCACGTATATGGTATATCATTCACATCACGTGTATGCATGTTTACTCCTAAATTAGAGCTTTTGGCAGTAAGCAAACTGCCGATTGGCAAATGAACGCCCGCTTAATCAAATATGTTCGATTGCGGTACAAATTAGCTACCTATTGGGCATGCTCCACAGTTGCCGTGTTTATTTAATTTAATAAAGCGAATATTTGCTTTTATGTGTATAAATAGGCGGTATATTGTAAAGTCTTCTGCATAAACAATAATTTTAATAATCTGTTGATTCTACCGAGACAGTAATAACTGAATACCGATATCTTAACCCTTTCCGTGTTGAAATACGAAACTATATATGCAATGTAGTCTTATCACATTGTAATAGTTTTAGTTAATGTAAGTGTTACTGATACGAGATGTGCATTAAAACCAGAATACAGTAGTGTAAAACACTCCGAAAATTAAAGAAAACTTGGTACAATATTAAAATATGACGCAAAGAGCACGAATGTTCGAAGAATATCGCACATTCTGCAAATTAAAAATATATTGGCACAAATGGATACATTTTCTGTAAAATAACTAGTGGCGCTGGCCACTTATAGCCTTTATAGCTTTACCGGGCAATTGGCGAGCGTACGGAAGTGCAGCGAGGCTTTTAGCCAAATGCATACGAACCTTACATGACTGTATTCATTACACAAATATTGATTTTCCTGAGCAGGATACAAACTTCATTCTCTGTGTTCTATTTGTGCAGTATCAGTCTCTTACCATTTGATTTAGTGACTAATAATGGTTTCATTTTGTTTTTATGTCTATGTAATGTGAATTTAATTGGATGAAAATATAAATACTTTTTTTTTACCACGACAGAATTAAACAACATAAATGAAAATAGTTTTGTATTGAAGCGTAATTTTCTTTATCTATTCGTTTATTTGTGAAGTTTGAAAAGTAAGACAAAGTACGTTCTTGTGTGAGGTCATTTATTAATAGAATTAGGGCATCCAACAAAACAAATACCATACAATTATAATCTATATTCTATGAAAACATCAATGTTGCCTAGTAAAAGGCTGCCAGAGCATGCACATTTAAATAACTAGTAGTTGCAAACTCATTAATAATTATTTATTTATATTTTTCTACTCATTATTGCTATTACCAACAAAGTGACATATCAAGCTTTTTATACTAAAAAGTTTATTTATTTTGACTTTCAAAATGTAGCTACTACAAAATATAGTGAGAAGATATAAAGACATTACAAAAATTTGCAAGAAACTGGTGTCCATACTAAAAAATCTGTGTTACAGGTTACCAGGCTCTCGCCGCCTCACTCACCTCACCTCACAATACATGTACCTCACATTAACAGTAGGTACCTTATGAAAGTATAAGCTTGTGAGTAAAGAAAACATAAAAATGATCGCGTTAATTGACTGAACGTTTTTTTCTATTTAAAAATAATTCACTCAATTAGATTGATAATAAATACGTATTAATTATTTAATGCTTTAAAAATATTAAGTACAACAATGCATTATAAGCAACCGCGTCGTGGATAACGGCCCGATCTCCCCAAAACTATGATGATGATCATTATGATATTGAAAATATCAATAAACATACAGATACATCCATATACATATTATATACATTTATTGTATACAAGGTGAATTATTGGATCATTGGCATCTATTAGGTCTCTTATTAAACTTATATTATGGAATGATTTTATGGGAACTTCATATCATATAGATTTATCATAAAAGTTTTACAAAATAGATGATGAATAATTAATTGTTATTATAGCTCGTACCACTTTATTCGTCCGTGCTGCCCGCCTCACCGCGCCAGCGCTGTCCTCCGGCACTCCTGCCAATGTTCTCGATTTCACCTTATACGTTTGAAATACGAGTAAACCAAATATATACTCGTACGTTTTGCATGTATATACACCGCGTGGTATTAGTATGATATGATGTGTACTAAATTCACAAATACAAATTAAACGTAGCCTGAAGAACTCTTAACAATTTATTACAGCGTTCGAGAATCGGCTAGAAATACCTTTATCCAGTAGACAAAGCAGCCATTATAATGAACAGCATCAAGTATGCCAACTCGAAACAACTCCTCTAAACAAAAGCTCGTTGGATTCTGAGAACAATAACCAATCCAAGACCTGTACTAGCGACCACTCACTTCATTGAATGCTAATGAAGCTTTCGTCATATCTAAAATTAAAGCTGACTGAATTAGGCAATTAAAAGGCCATCCTGATTGAGTACTTACTATTATTACTATGTGAATGTTTTTTTTAAACCCCAGCACTTTTTATACGCATATATTTTTTATACTTAAGTAAATATACATACATCACATAAAAGTTAGGAGTAGGCCCGAATAGTGTATCCCAGTTTTGTGTTATAATTGTATGAACAACAGATTGAAAAAGTTAAAAAAAATTGGTTCTCAGCACTGCCTACCGCTATAAAGTGGAAATGATAGACTTTAACATTCCATCCCGTATTTCAAGGTATCCCTCCCAATAATTTCGAAAGAAATACTGCAGAACAAAGATGGGCCATGATTCGCACATCAATTACACATAGAATTTATAATGCTGATAAGATGATGCCTGAGCTAGATACACTTTCATAGCCTTCTGAAATTTGAAAATGTATTTAAAAAGTGTGATATAGTGTAGTATTTTTTTTCTTGATGGTAAGTGTCACGACAGAGCGGCATTGAAGGAGACTAAGCAGTGATAGACAGTTATTATCCGTCAATGCCGCACTGCGCCCGTCTACTAGGACAACAGATGTTAGTTCTCTTATACCCGTAATTTTACTAGCTATAGTGCCCCAATCCTGAAACTCAAAATTGCATAACACTTTTATTTCATAGGACGATATTAAGTACAGCGGTGATACTAGATGACTTAGTACCGAGTGTACCACCTAGTAAGTATGCTAAGTTAATTTCATTTAGAGTTGTGGATTACGATTTGCCAACTTTTATCTTATTTGAAGTGATGTTTGTTGTTTTATTTCATCTATTTTAGTTTACTGTATTTGTTATATTTTAGTGAGAATAAGTAGTTATGAGGACTTATTACGTTAAACATTACAATATCATACCCCATGTTAGTGACCTAATAAATACTTTTATAAAATGGATTTCAAAATTTTAAATAAGATCCAACATTAATAACATTTGACAGTACAATATTTTATTTATCAAAACAAGTTTTTCGTTTAAGAGATTCAAACAAAGAATACATTTTATTGTAGTCATTAGCATGTTTGTCAACAAATAAAATATTTTATTTATTAGGTAAACAATACTAAACACAATTTCCATCTCAAGTCCTAACAGTTCATCAAAGTTCTAATACTGTGGGATTAAGTACTTCGCGGTTGTTGTCTCAAAATGCTTACGAGCAAGTAACTGTAGTACTAAGGTTGAAAATATTTAAATCATGATTACCTTTGTCAACTAATTATTTTGATTAAAGATGAATATACAAACATTAAGAGCGTCAGAGGCTCGATGGTGTGGACTGTCGCCAGACTGTTCCAGATCGGAACTTGAGGGCGCAGGTTCAAATCCCGAAACGTGCCAATGTGTTTTTGATTTTAGAAATAATATGTACGTTTAACCGATCTTACGGTGAAGGAAAACATCGTGAGGAAACCTGCGCACGCCTGCAAAGAGATTCAAAGGTTGTACGTGAAGTTGATCAATCCGCAATTGGGCCGCGCGGACGACTACGGCCTATACACCCTCTACTACCTCTGACATACTCGTGTTACTCGTAATTATGACTGAGACACGTGCATTCAATCGGTAGCCGTTAGCTGTAGTTTAATCAATCTTCCAGTTAACATCAATCGCGGTTGTTGAACTCATTTGTTCCATGTAACATGTTACGATGTTAATCACTTTATTTGGAACCATTATTATTTACCTATAATTATATTCTGTGTACTGTGTAATATGTATGCTTCAATAATTTTATGTCTTAACCTAACCTAACCTAATCCAAATTTCAATATAATCAGAATTCAAATGATTCAATATCAATGATTACCTATAGGAAGCCATGGGATTTAATTTTATTGTCGTGAATGTCAAAGAAAATTACATTTTATGCAGTTATGCTTGTCTGCAGTTATTTGGAATCAAATACCATTATAAAACTATATAAATACGTATTCAATAAAAGAACATAATCAAAATATATTACATCCAAAAGGCTTAAAAATAAATGATTTCAACATAAAAATATAATTTAAAAAGTATCTTCAGGCAAGGTTCTCAAAATACTGGCAGCGTTACTCGTTTTGATTGCGATTACTTATTCTTTGTCCAACGTCTGCGAGAAAAAGTAATCAGTTTCAATATGTTTTTGACTAAATATCTGCAGATAGTAAAAAATGTATGCTTTGGTAATAAATTACGATTATTAATATGACTATTTATGTTATAAATTATTTAATAAACAATTAAAACACAAACCCACATTGCTCAATGCTTTTATTTCTGGCGATTGTTATAATAAAGATATCATTTACTTTAAAAGATTTCATTGACGTTTCTGTAATTTAAATCTGAGGTACATTGGTTTACTGTACTTCAAAGTTATCCAGATTGAATTCAATGCCTCAGGTTTCTGAATAGATTATTTTACAAGTTTTCAATTATTCACCTGAAACCCTTTGACTTGTTGGGAACAAAATTTAATTTGAATTGAATCTGTTTCATTAAAACTTTCTAGTAAATAAGTTTGGGTATTTTACAA
Source organism: Leucinodes orbonalis (assembly GCA_019425675.1). Lineage (NCBI taxonomy): Eukaryota > Metazoa > Arthropoda > Insecta > Lepidoptera > Crambidae > Leucinodes > Leucinodes orbonalis. The sequence continues at coordinate 44,705 of PQWD01003123.1, forward strand.
CTAATAGGTAACATCAATCATACTGACATCATTGAACCTATTCGTAACATTGCAGACCTGTATGAATTAAACAAAGTCTATTGGAACTTTGTTCTGGAACTATCTGGAGTTTGCCAACGAAATTGTTGAATAAATTAACCCTTCTAATGCCTTCCTTAGCGTAACATGTACTTTTTTCAGTAGCTTAATAGGTAAGTGATATACAAATAAATAATTTTATTCATATTAGTTGAATGCATTATATTAAAAAGCAGTACCTCTATATTTTTGTTTCCAATTATTATTGTAAATAACCATGTTTATGTGTGCATAAATAATAAATAAAGAAATCATATTTCATTCCAACATTTCAAAGAATCCAATTATTAGTTGCTTGTGACTTTAATAATAATAGCCTCACCGTATAGCAAGGCGGGGCAGATTTGAACTTAACCTACCAAGCGGATGGTCAATCAAAGTTAAAAGAATAAAAGCCGGGACTGTATTGTTAAACATAGAGAGACTCAAGATAATACATTTTTCTTTAAAATTTGTACTCAATTGATTTCAATCATCCCCGAGGAACATAACTTCTATCGAGGTTCCACCGCGTATCCCGGATAGTCTGCCCCCCATATTAATGAGCCTACCTGCCCTCCGACGGAGACGGATGATCGACCGAAACCTTTCTGTCTATCTTATTTTTTACGGTCATTCTGTAAGTGATTTTGATAGCGTTAGCCATATTTATTTAAAAAAATAGAGAATGTCATATAATAAATTACAAAGTTTGAAAGTTCGTTTTATCTTGATTGATAGTTAAATTATTATATACAATAGGCAATTGAACGCACAAACCACATATTGTTAAGTACTAAATATTGCAATAATTTACTGTTGCAGTTCAAAATACGCCCGAAGACGTGGTTCCTCTCAGATTGTAACGTTTATCATAAATTAACAGTACTGTCCTCTCCTTCAAAATGGCTTAGGTAAATACGCGGGTCTTGGAGTTCAGGGAGATAGTAACCAGATAGGTCTTTGGCTGAATAACTTTGACCACCAGCTTTGTAGTTTAATTGAATATACATCGAAGAATGTGTCCTTTCGTATATTCGTAAGCCAGGCATGACAATAAAATGACTTCTGTTAATGTATACCGTAAAGGTAGCGAAGTATAGTGCTTAGTGATTTTAATCTTCATTTAATATTTTTACAGCAAAATTGTGGAATTCTCTGCCAGCTTATCATTCTCTCTCTCCCTCTCTGTGAAAATGGAAAACGAGTCTTTAAGACGTGAGTAAATCTGTTTTGTCTAGGTCCATACTGTATGTTGATCTATGTTTACACCCTATAACATTAAATAGGTAAATCGCTCAAAAAAATAAAAACTGACTTGAATCTCCAGGAATTTCTTTTAAAACCAAAATCTTCATTTCGCTTTACCTAATACATATAAAAGCAAGATAAAATTATAAATTATCATGCTACAGATGTAGCACGATAATTTATAATTTTGCTCGTAGCTGTAGCTGTACTACATCTGTAGTAAGCTACGAGGTAATAGGTTGTTGCTACGTTAACTCTCGTTAGTTGTGTGGTTCACTTCGTATCGACAACCGCCAATTGAGCTTATGACTCGCGCGTTATTACGCTCGACGTATGCCGACACGTAAGGGAGCTTGAGAAATTGATTTGACGTAAATAAAGTTAAGGTTTTAAGATTGTCATGAATTTGTTCCTTTATAGCTAATATTGTAGGTACTGATTTTGCTGTGCAACAAATTGTAAATATGGTTACTGCTTGCACTAAAAATACGAAGCAATTAAAGTTTTCTTAATTAAGGAGATATAATAAAAGTTGTACAGTGCAAATGTATTGAAATATCAAAATTAAAATTCCGAAAAACAATACATGAATGAAAGCGAATTCAATTTAAAAAAACAGAGGTACAAACAAAAACAGTGACCGCAACATATAGCAATTGATAAAACATATTAGGATTAAATCTTCTAATTAATACATTATTCTGGCTTTATAAATTATAATTCGAAGTCAAAAAATCAATTGAATGATTATTTTTATTCGTAATTTTACTCAAATAGAAGTCACTAACAAACATGTTATATTCGGCACGAATCAGTAAAAGCAAACATTGATTCCCAGTTATTTATTTCGCCACACTTATTGATGTGCCTTGTCTCAGGTGTCAGGTAGGCCCATTAATATGGCCTCCGAACGTCTATCTACGGCGCGAAATCCACAGCCCGTGAATGATAGTTTGATATTCGCGGAGCTTTCAGAGACTTAAGTGTGGAGATACATTCACTGAGACAGCAGACATTTCCTCAAGCGGTATCGCTTTAAATAGTGCATTCTAATTTAAGGAGAATTATTTAAAATATGGAATAGTATTAACTAGGTCGTAGGTTTGATACTGAGTTGTATGGGTACTAATAAATCTAACACAGTGACGGAATTTCCACTATTACCCAAGTATTTCGAAATGACGAACTGTTCTAAATCTTTGGCTACACAAAGTAGGCAAATTTTTTGTTGGTAATTGTATAAAGTATTTAATAAAGTACTCCAAAATATTATCGATCTTCTCTTACCTCGGTTTAAAGCTATAATTAAAACAGTTTTTGAAAAGAGTATCTACACGAGCTTCTTGCCGGAGATAACAACCCTCCGGACCGGTGGTAGATTCATGAAAAATAACTTCTTGACGATTCAAAAGTCATTTGATGATTTATTTGAATAATAATTTTTGGAATATTTTTTTACAGATTTTTGCTCCAGATCTCATTGGGTAGAACGCTACCCAATGAGATCTGGAGCAAAAATCTCTAAAAAAAATAATGGTTATTTTATCGGTACTTAAAATTGGCGTGCCTTCTCCATGACAGCAAGGCGTTTTGCCATAAAGTAAGCTTTGATTAAAGTGCTGTGCTACCGCCTGCCGCCGCTTTTAAAGCCGCGGGAAGAATAATACCTAAGTAGTGATGCTGACTGCGGGATTGTTCAGAAGTTTAAAGTCTCTTAACGGGCAATTGAGCGACCTATACTCGGGGTCTTTCTTAAGAATAAAATCTGAAACGCTGTTGACGGCAAGATAATCAAGGTTAATGACATAACTTGCCGGATAAGCAAATTGAAGTGGCAGAGAGCCAGTCACAAATGTTGCATACCCAATGGCCGTTGGAGCTGACTAGTTCTAACGTGAAGACCGAGTCTTGGCAGGAGTGGCGTAGGATGACCTTCGGCTCGATGCATCGATGACTTACAAAAGGTTGCTAATGCATGCTGGTTGAGGAAAGCAGCGGACCGTATATCTGCAAACTGGAGGAGGCCATTGTCCAGCAGTGGGTTGCAACAGGATGATGAAAGAGATAACAATGGTGAATTGTATTCAAATCTGCCTTGACAAAACGGCAAGAAATGCTCCATAGAGTCCGTCGATTATAAACTTCTTTGGCAAAATACAAACAACCACTGCATTGTTCCCGATGACAATACACAGTTGGCACGGCACTAAGTAGTCCATAATGCTCGAATTAAAAATAGATATTTGCAGACAACATCAAACACAATTTCTATGAATGGAGCCAACTTTCAATGCAGTTCATAGTTTGCATTGTTTAAAACGTTTGCCAAAGTACTTAAGTTTTGTGAAGCAAGACAGAGAGCGTGTCAATATAACAATAGTTTTATTTGAAATTTCTTTGGTGAATTGTTTTTTAAATCTTAAGAAATGGTTTCCAATCAAATATATGAACAAAAATAAATCACATGGTAGATAAAGATACTGTAATGAATTTGTGCTTTCACTGAACACAAACAAAGATTTGGCAAGATTCATTCTTCAATTCAGAATACAAGTAGACAAAAAATATTGTGAGCTATCTCTTGTTGTACGGTGTGCTCTGCTTTTTGTCTCCCGCCGGATCAAAGATATGCCCTTTCATAGTGGTCGACTCACGTTCATGAATGAATTGAGCTGTCGACCTTTGAAAAACTCAATTCTATTTATCGAATACTTTATTTTGCCGTAAATTTTTCTTTCATGTATCTTATTATATTATAATAACAATGTCTGGAATTGCGACCGGAAGTGAGGTTAAAATTTGCATGCGGGCAAAATCCGGCATTTTCAGGGTGTCGACTTTTAGATCTATGGTTTTTAAGACTGTTCAAAAAATTTATCACTATTTTATTCCATAGAGTTTTTTACGGCTGGCTCTTCGACTTTAACGCATTGCCTTCTAATTACGCCTTCGATTACGCACATAAACCGCTAACGCTAAAGGTTGTGTGGCGTTCGCGCCGCTCGCGCGAAACGAGATTGTTAAGATTGTGGCCGCAATCCGCGGCAGCTCACTAATGCGGCTCGCACATGCAATCTCCGCGTAAACTACATTCGTAGCGCTATCTGTTCTAGTCTGATTGAAATCGACGTTTGTGTTCGTATTGCGGTGACGTGTTTGCTCGTCTCTTAATAGGTAATATCAGTTGGTCAGATGGGATTCGCTGTCTTATGTTGGTAAATACTCGTGTAAATAAAAACGCGTGTGATAAAGCTTTTGAATTAAACAAATACAAAAAACATTTTGTATTATTATACTAGTACACAATTACAATAAAAACGACGTCCGTCAGATATATAGGATTAAAAAGAATTGTTCGAGAGGCGCCAAACCGCGCCGTCCCGCGGGATCCAAATCAAAACAGAAATGAATATAAATATTTTTCTCGCCGCCAAACAAAAACAAATAAAATCTATTCAAAAAGGCCTTTGAAAAGAGAAATTCTTTTGAGAATATCAACACATTGATTGGAAACCCGCTGTGATGCCGTTTGAATGGAATAAGCGTATAAGGACGGCTCACCATATCAACACTGTGTCGAATTGAAATTAACATTTTCCATTTAATGCCTGATCAGCCCACACATAAAACACAGTTGGCACATTTCAGCTGATTTCGATCACGTTCCGAATTGAATAGCGTATATCTGATTCTATTATAAATTGGGAATTGTCGCAACGCGATTGAAACCTGCCTGATTCGGATTTTATTTACTTTCAATATATTGGATTACGTTTTAATAATTAAGTTTTAACACGCTATTTGGATATGCATAGACTTACATAAGTTAGTTAATCGCATATCACAACCTATCTGTGGACCTGATTTGATCGTTTCGGTTTTGATACTGTTTGAGTAAAAGTAGTCACTAGTAGTCCAATTGTATTTAGTTTTAAGATGGTGGTGGGAGATATCACTTATATCGTCGGTATTCCTTATTCGCGTTACCAGTACGTACGTATCGCGCAATATACACATATATACAGTATGTACAATGCCCTGTGCCTGCCGCCATAACAGCAGATACAAGTTTAAGGCAGAATACTATCAACACCCGCCCGCCAATTTCATCCAAACTTATATTGAGCTAGAGATGTATTTAATATGATAATTATGATACGGATTTAAATCCATAACAAATAAATGGATAACAATATATGCATATAGTAAAACATGTTATTTCAATATAAGAAACACTTCAATTTTATTTATATGTACAGATTATGTAAAGTAACTTCATATTCTTGTTTGTTTGATGTGACGAAATGGAAGGATGTAAGGGTTAGCGTGTAATCAAATGGTAAACAAAGTTCTGGTACCAACATGCACTGGATCAGTGTGGTAGCTAACGGTCTGAAATCTCTTAGTGACAAGAGTTGTGAAAAATATATTTATGCTGCTTTAATATGGTGCTTAGCCTTTTTTGATATAAGTGTGATGATAGTTCATAATATTCCTGAAAAAAAATGGGCTCTTTAAAACTAAAAGATTTTAATCCAACCAAGAAGTTCCTTATTATTTAATAAGATTTGAATACTAATCTTCGGCTTAAAGTCACAAATTTTTCGGCTTAAAGTCGAATATACATACGATACCACAGACATCGGAATAACAATTAGACCGGACGAGTCGCTAAGTTTATAAGAAGACCCAATGTCGCAATTTCAACTTACACACACACATTAAAAATACTTACACTTAATAATATTACTCGTCATTGGTCAATGTTTACCCAATCACGGACACCTTGAACGCGGTGATCCATGCGGGGAAGCGTTATATCGATAGATATCGATACTTTTTCTATTACCTGCACGAAGATTCAAAATAAAAATCCTACTGTTAATTTTGGGTTACGTGAAATAAATGTTAATTTTAAATGAAATATATTATTGGTGTATTAATAATGTTGAGGAACTTTAATAATATTATTAAAACAATATTATTAAGCCGCGTAGCTTTATTTATTTTATTAGAACTATAATTATCGATCGACGTATGTATATCATATCATCGCTAAAAATCAATACAGCGAAAGTAAATTTTAATTACATTTCAAGAGAATGTTTAGAATGAAAACATATATTTTTTTAAATAGCAACACCCAAGGCAGATACGAGTATGTACGAGTAGATATGGTAAAATTAACATAAATATTTGTCTTGTAAAGGGTTACTTATTCCATGTTATAATAAACGTAAAACTTACAACGCTGATCTTCTGGGAACCTTAAATATTAGATACTATTACTATAGAATAGCTTCAGAAAAGGGCAGACATAATATAATGATAAATGTTAAAAAGTTATAAAATAAATCACTATTTGTTCATTATTTTATAAAATCCTTACAACCACATTCACAAATTAAAAATGGCCGTGGCGTGTTCACAGTCACCATTGATAAAAAGCCAATAGCCGTCGTGATTCTTATCAACTTTGTTCGCTTATTATGTACTTATGTTTTTAAACAAAACTTAAATATCGAATAAAAGATATAAAATAACTTTATATAAATAAAATAGCCTCAAAATATTTCTTAAATACTGTTAGTAGAATCGAGGATATAAAAAAATACAAACGTAAAATAATAAACAAAAACCTTCCGCTTCCATACAAGACTGCATACGAATATATCGATAGGTGGGTCGATAAAATGGTTCTCACTAGGCGTTTGTACCAACGGACGCGGTCAGGGGCCGTACTACCGAATAATGGTTCTAGTGGAACACGAGTAATGTTCGCTAACCATTGCGCGCATATTATGAATTGCGAACCGACGAACAGTTAGCACAGCCGCATTGTAATATAACTACCGAGATCGTTACAAAGAATTTACAGTGATATGTTTTCATGAATAAAAAACGGACGATTCGTTTAAATATCCTTTTTTAATTATATAAATCAAAGTTTTCGGTTCTTACCTGTGAAAAGTTATTCCATTATTTGCTAAATTTACTAAATCACTGCGATGATGGCATGTTACTATTGCACAGGACGGCATTTTGGAAAATAAACGGTATTTTCTTCTAAAATGCGTGCGTCTGGACGCGACTTACACAGAGCGTAAACTGGCAGCCAGTGTATGCTCGTTGAGCTTACATTTGTCGCACTTAAAAACGCGGCTTGCCCCATCTCCTGTATTGGGAAATCTGTGCGATACGATATACCTTCACTCTTACGTAAAATCATGTTAAATACAAACCAGAATCGCTTTGATTCTTGTTAACGCAAACCGACGATAAAATGAATAATAAACACTTTCACTATTCACGAGAGCGGCGAATACTAGCATGTATTATTTTTCCCGCCACATGTTAATTAAAACTGCACGGCTATCCGACGCTCTATGGACGCAGTTTTTATTCCGCGTAACTAACAGGAGACACACCATTTGTACCCAACTTTACAGCAAACAAAAAGTACAAATACAGCTTTGAATGCAGTTGTGTCTGACTCATGGCCATTAGAGGAGCTAGACGCAAAAAAGACGTTTTGAAATATCCGGGAGCGTTACTCGTATCGTTTGCACTGGCGCGCTGTTGGCTATGTTTTAGCTCATTTGAAAGCTAGCAAAAGCTGGAAATTATTTTCACTATTTTCAACATTTTGCTGGTAAAGCAACAATAACAATTTCGCTATAGAATTTTGTACTAGTATGGGTTAGAAGAGTTCTTTGTACTTAGTATTATTTCGCTGGATCAAAATCGTATAAGCAATTACATATTCATTTAATAATTTAGTATCACATACAATTAATTTTACCAGTAAAAGCTTGAAATTTCTAATACTTACTTTGAACATTATAAAAATAATGTCAAAGACCATGTCGTGGCTCAGAAATAATTATATCAATGTTTTTGTGCGATGCACTTTTTGTCATAGTTCTTACGCTGCAATAGAAGTATGAAGAATATAAAGACTGACTCAAACAGTATTACTTATAGTAGTTAAACAATACTGTGTGATGCGTCAGCATTTTTAAACCAGAAAAGGTTAGTAATAAAATATTATTGTACTTTTTTAAGAGATGGCGGTAACCTCCGATGATTAATATGGGTGGTAAGTAGGTAAATATGGGATAAGGTAATTTTAATATCTATTAGGGAATGAGACAATTTGATATTTCTAGTCAGACGCGTGGACTGGTGGTTAAAGAAACAAAGAGTAACGAGTAGATGTACTAGAAATAACAAGAGAAGACTTTTAATTTTTCGATAACTATGAATGACATAAGCCACCACTACTTGCGCTGTGCTGGACAGCCCGTCTCATTTGCAAAGTAAATATTGATTGAAAATTGAACCCAATTGATAATTCTATTGCGCTACCAATAGTTTGTTATGGGCTCGTGAACGATAGAATCCGATATGTGGTTTGCTGTTGCTAAATATCGACATCGTTGATTTGCTAAATGACAATTGAACACAGTTTTGCGGGTTGGGTAACTTAATGTTCAAATTAGCGTTTCCGTACTGCATTATCTTTGAATCCTATTATTCTGTGTTCGTTGTTAACTTCACATTAATTACATGTAGGTAGAAACTAAACCAGATCACTTTTTTAACCAATAATGTATCATTTTTACATTCGCAGATTATATACGAGACATCAAAGATGTTTCTATACGGCGCTTAGGCACTGTCCGCGAACGTGGTAGCATGTTAAAAGCACCAAATAATATTGGCATCATCTGGATTAACTCCTTACGCTATTGATATAATATTGATTTGACATCCAGATTGTAGGTGTTTACAACAAAGTTCAAATTCCTATAAGTGCAAATGCTTATTTCAATTAAAGGATTGAATTCAAATAAAATCTTTTTATTTTTTTAGAATAAGATAATACTGACGTAAGTAGCGCTATTGATGCATAGTTTACTTAAGCATATAATCACATATTTCAGTGTTTCATTCTAGTATTTAAGTATCGTAAGTCGTATATACTCAGGTTTAACAATAACTTTTCTGTTCCATATGAGTTTCAGAATCTAGTGATAAAATTTAACTAGATTTTACTACATTTAAATTAGCAACAATATTGACTTTTCATTACATTTCAATTAATATCACACATTATATTGGTCTCCAAAATTCAGCTTGAAACAACATTATTACTTTTATATACACTGTTTGAAACTTTAACTACTAAAATATTATTGTTTGTTATTCTGATGTTACTCGCAACGACTACTGGTCTCGAAGGCCCTTAAGCATAAAGTGCAACACGGACTGATCGTGTGCATTATGTCATGACCGAATAGATTCGGACGACAAAACAACCTTCTTATAAAAATATGCTAACGACTTACTCTCGCTATTTATCAAAAACACAAAAGGCGTAGATTTTCACGTGACCTCCATAAAGCCCAACTGACTACCGCATAAGTTTTTATGAAACATTCACGCGATGAGAAAGTGATAAATGGAGTCAAAAGTTGCCAGCGCTAAAGCACCTTAAAGTATGTTTAATATCACCCTTCCCTTCACGCATCTTATGACGAAATTCACTTTTATGGCACGCGTTACCATTTTTCATCTTCTTTCATTATTTTTAATGTTTGATAGACTGCCGAGAGGCGCCATCTATCATCCTGTAGTAAATTATTAGCTTCCTGTTATGTAAAAAATATTGATACTTTTTGCGGATCTGTTTTTTAGTTAGTAAACTGACCTATGAGCTGGAGCAGTAGTTTCAAATAGCAAACGATTCCCCTTTTATATTCGTACTAGTAAACAATCTTCGAAGACACTGATTTGAGGTATTTACAAATGCATGTGTAAAGTGCATACGTTTAAAACGTAGCAATTAAATCTCGCCACTTATGTAATGTAATAAAGGGGTGTGAGGAGCCGTTTCCTACGCTTTGGGAAATGTTATAAAGTATTGGCCTTTGTTT
>PQWD01003123.1:57707-127703 GCA_019425675.1 Leucinodes orbonalis
TATAACGAACATTTAACATCAATACGCAGATTCGAAACACAAACGCACCCTTTAAACTCCTTTTGCGTAACACCTGTGAACAAGGCACTACATTAGGCTCGGGTTTAGTGTATTCATAGACATATTATTGAGGTAGACAGACTGTATATTGAAAGTCGGTGTCTAATTTTTGTTAGTGTGCAGTTACAGATTTGTATTAGTGCGTCACTAGGGATGTGACCTTGGTATCGAACATATTGCTAGAATTAGCGGGCGTCGTCGTCGCACCTGCAGAATTAGATGATTATAAATTGTGTTTAAAATAACATGGAGTCAGATACAGCAACGCTGTTAATTTTATCTACAAAAAAATTAAAAATAAAGCGTTACCATAATAAATTTTATACGCAAATTTTTGAAGTTTGGTCTTCCTGGGTGAAAATTAGATGATGTTGGAACAAAATAAAACAAATATTATTTAGGGTATTAAATAGACTATATTATATTTTTACGGCAAATAACAAATTTTAAATAACACTCACAAACTTCCAAACTTAAAAATTATTTATTTAAAAAATATACTGAAAGCCTCATTATCATTTTTAAAGACCCATACAAACCTACATTGATAACCACGATAGTGGGTATCATGAAAAAAGTTTCAGTTTAAAATATGCGACCTAAAAACATTTTTTTTTCATGTTTTTTTGTTAAAATTATAATGTGGATTACAGACACAAAATATGTTCTTGCAAAATTATAACAATATTTTTATAGTTTTTATAAATTTTCTGAGAAAAGTTTATGTGATATTCGGACAAACGTACAGACATGACGAATCTATAAGGGTTCTGTTTTTTTTTTGACTACGGAACCTAAAAAGTATTTATTTGAATCTACCACGCCGGTTCAAAGATTTGATTATATTAAGAAGACTCTGGCAAGAAACTCAGTAAGTAGTTATTCAATGGCCATTATCAATTTGCAATTGGTTTTGTCCTTAATCAGATATCTACAGTGAGTCAGCATTCAATATTTTATAAAAGAAACTGTTAAAGAAATACTATCGATGGAATTAAATTCTATGTTGAGTACATCACTATGTAACAACCTTAAATTTCATGCATAATATTAATTGTTTTAGACGTCATTTCTACAATTAATACAAGCTAATGTATGTCTAACATTATTTAAAGTCTACTACTACATGTTTTTTTATCCATAAGTCTCATTACAACTACGTAATATGAATGAAATGTCGTCAAATATTTTCTTATGAAATTGATAATTCGGGTCTTTTACTCCTCCTTTGTGGCTCTTGAAGAATTTATTACCGCAGAACACGTCATTTTTCTACGTTTACTTATTTTTTTCAAAATATTTATTAAAATTATGACACTTTGTGAAAAATTTGCACGACAGCTCGTAATGTTTTGGCCTCTTTGGAGGCCACAAAATGACACGACGTCAGAGTTGTCAAACGTCTATCAACCGTCTCTTCTACTCGTAACTAGGATTCGTGTGATAGACAAAGATACATGACGTGTATTGCATTACAATGATATAAGAGCGGCAACGTCTTATGACTACATCTAGTACATGCTTAATCTAAGGTGTATTCATAACTCACGTCTTTTGCTACCTGTGCGCTTTCGCGATAAACTCGAGTCTCGTCTGGATAAGACAATGCTTAAAGCTCCTTTCTATAATCGAATAAGCCAAGCTGCCTAGATTGCAAAAGGGGTGTACTATCTGAACACCGCTCGAAAATAATATTTCAATTGATTTCCTCTCATTTTGTTATGATATTCTCTCTTTACTGTTTGATTAATTTGCTGTAATGGAAAATGATTGATTAATTCTAATGATCATTCAGACAAAGGTTCGAAAATCCTAATCTTTTTCCCTTACCTACTTAAAATATTTGTATAGCTTTGCTTATAAAAGTTGACATAATAGTAAATTAACTAGGTAGGTACCGTCGCAGTGCCATATATCGTCCCCGTGAAACAGGAGTGTCATGTACTTTTGTGTTTCGGAATGAAGGCACTTTAGCTACTGAAATAAACGGGTATAAAAGACCTAACGTCTATTGTCTCTAGTGTCTGTCAGTTGATGGTCGCCTTTGATGCTGTTCTGTCATGGTCAGGCGTATCACTTACCATCATTTGAGCGTCCTGACTGTCCTAAATACTAATAATATAAAAAAGTACTGCCTTCAGTCCGATGGACTAATGACTTGCGAAAAATCTCTGTGGGATGCTGGAAGAGCAAGATAATATGTGCAAATAAAAAGAGAGACCTATGTCCAGCCATGGACTGCAATAGGTTAAAGAAAAAGTAAAGCTAACGAAAGAGTAAGCAATATCCCTAACTTTCGAGGGTTACTCGGGCACACCAAATAAGCCCATTAACATAGCTATCTTCGTGCAAATCAGCGTTGTACGGACTAAGAGTTAAATATAGTCACTACCTAACCAGAAACATCCAAATCAAGGAAATTAGCTAAGCAGCCAATCATTTAGTTTACTTTAAGTCGATATAGTTTTTTTAACCAATTGATAAAGATTATTAAAATGACCCTTTACAGCCCGCAACGTAGTAAAGGTTAATCCTCAAGCCAGATTAATGTATCTAGAGATTAAAATAATGTGCTCTCTTTATATTCATTGTCATTTATAATCGAAGCCAGTTTATCAGCTTAACGTGAAACCTTAATTCATATTTAATTACATGACAACAGCACACGTTGAGAGGAGGCGGCCTGTCATTAGGGTAAATATAAACTTGAGCTTGGATAGTTTCAGAGCTTAATTCAAACATAAATTGTGATGTTGACTTAGATCAAAAAGATATTTAAGACGCTCGTTATGGAATGTATTATTTCAACTTTTAACTTTCAACTATCGCTATTATTTTACATATCTATTTTGAATTTAAAAAAGTATATAAATTTGTCAGCTGTTTGTCGTCTAACACTGGGTCATCATAGTGGTGTAAAGCCATAGAAGTGTATTGAGTTAAAATCGTTTCAAAGATCGTTTCTTTTATCACATAAGAACACTTTTCACAAAAAAAAAATATATTCAATATCTATGGCTTACAATATGAATATATACGAGTATAGTCAATATTGATGTATCTTTTATTTGAATTGTGATAATCAATCACTAGTTAGCAACATCAGACGTGTGTAATGTATCTTTTTTTAATATTTTGATTAAATTATAATTATTATTTCACCATTATTAACTTGACTTACGTTATAATCAACAAATTAAAATATTCTGAAACTGTTTAAGAAATGTTCCAAACGTTCCCCTGCGCAGAACGCTCGAGCATTTTGAGAATTAACAGCAGGGGCCAATGAACCGAGGAATGGGGATCGAACAAAAATGAATGGTGTGCTTGCGAATTTCCTTACTTCCTGAATAATTACGGATGTTATTTGATTTTCAATGTTGTTTTGTTTATCCGAAGTTTGGCATCATTATGCCAAACGGCATTCCGTTGACGCTTTAACACAATTGTGCATTGAATATTAACAACTGCTCAGTAACTTTGTTCATGTTCAACATGTTCATTTTCCAATATTGTCACATTGCATCCTTTTCTAAATGATAGAAAAAATACAACCAATGACGTATTAGATTAAGTACTTATAGTTAAGAGATTCAGGGGGCTGACGCCATCTCTTAAAACAGTAATACAATGATATAACTGCGCCTTTTCAGGTACAAAAATGCTGACGTATCACTATAGTAAAACTGTTATATGAGATGGCGTAACGCTCTTGTCGTCTTGAAAACATCAGTGTGATCAGTGTTCAAACAAGTATCAACTTTATAATAAGGGTGTATCTTTGACGAAATAATATTTGAGTAATACCATATTTAATCTGTGCTAATACGAATTAAATATTATAACAAGGGTTAATTTATGATCTCTTAAAGTAACATACAACTTTTGATTGATCCTGATTTTAGGATTCAGTTTTCAGACATGGATTTTGTAAGCATTACAAAATTAATTTACCTGATTCTCGAATAAACTCATTCGTTTAAATAACCGAAGTTTCATATTTAAAAAAATCTTAGAAACCCATTATCATGATATAACGTTTATACATACAGCAAATAAGAGCAGTGTAAGTATTTTAAACATTTCACACATCGGATTAACATGACTTCTAGAGTGCATAGTTATTAGGGAAAAGTTCATGGAAAATATTTCCACATAAATCGTAAACCGAACAGTGCGAACAAATGTCACCGTTCGGTCGATAAACTCTGGCATCGGGCCGTTCCAATTTCGACTTTATTTTGTACACGTTAAGTTTTTTGATAATGTATGGATACGCTTGTATAGAGATGTTTATCGCATTCAACGTGTAATTACTTTGACACTCCAACGGTGCACGCAAATCCCACTTCGGGAATATACATAGTACCCATGCTTGCCTTTATTACATAATATGTGTTCGTTATGAAGAGTATAGAGATGCTTAGGATAGAATCGATAGTAATTTTAACACTATGGATTCAATCCTTAGTGCCAGTGTATTTATTAGAAAATTCATAAATTACTTCCTGAGGATTTCTAAAGACTAATTCAGTTCTCATTAAGATGAAAGATGTGCACATAGTCATTAGTGGTCCACATAGTCATTAGTGGATGATTTTTTGTTAATATCGTTTTTGTGCAACCAATTGAACAAAAAATAAAAGTTCAATTTAAAAACAATGGTAGAAATCGGTCAAAATAATTGGTTCTATAACGTTAGAGCACTACCGATCTTACCTAAATTATTTATGTTATCAAAATGTTTGCAGATACGATATTTTTTAAGAACGGTTGAAAATAGTATTATAGTCCAGACATATGAATACACACTAGTGAATTCATTTGTGGGCATTATTAGTTTGAGAGTGACATACTTTACCGTTACTTTACGTTAGCTGAAATTAGGCTTAAATCTAGGTAAATTCAAAGATAAGATTAAAAATGCATTATCTAGTCCACACGCACGTGCTCATGCGTCCACGTGCTATCGTACTTTGAGTCCGGTAAAATCAGGCGAAATTACAATCCGGTATTTAATTCGGCTCATTAGAAAGAGATCTTTACAAATAAATGTTGTAATATGTCTATACAAACGCATTACATTTATGGCAAGTATTTTCAACTACCATAAATTTAATGCGTTGGCAGCTCAATGGTGTGGACTGTTGCCCTCCTTTTGGGAGACCTGAGGTTCAAATCCCGCCACGTACCAATGTGTTTCGAATTTTCGGAATTATTCGTTATCCGACGCTTTTACGGTGAAAGAAAACAACGCGGCAACGTTATGAAACCTGCGCACGCCTGCGAAGTGATTCAAAGGTTGTGCATGAAGTCGTCCAACCTGCACTGGGCCCGCGTGGACGATTTAGGCCTAATCACCCTATACGGGAAGGCTCGTGCTCCTGCCCTCGTGGGACGTTTAATGACCTAATGATGATGATGATAAATTTGATATGTATGTATACATCATTGGCTCAATGGTGAGGACTGTCGCCTTTCTACCGGGAGGGCTGAGGTTCATATCCCGACACGTACCAATGTGTTTTCGAATTTTCGAAAATATATGTACGTTATCTGACGCTCTTACGGTGAAGAAAAAACATCGTGAGGAAACCTTCAATCACGCCTGCGAAGTGATTCGAAGGTTGTGTGTGAAGTCGTCCAATCCGCACTGGCCCGCGTGGACGACTAATCACCCTATACGGGTAGGCTCGTGCCCCTCGGTGGGGACGTTTAATGAGCTGATGATGATACATCATTAGTAATTGTTAGTTTGAAGGTATCATTATCTCTATTTCATTGGATTTATAAATCAATATTTTCTTTATAATATAGTTATTTGGAGGGACGCCGTAAAAGCAGTCTGCGAGAACCTCAAATGACAAACTGGCGTGAGGCGGTGCTCAATCTGAAATGATGGCGTTTTCTTATAGCCGACGCTTGGAAAACGTTTTGTTTTTGGTTAATTTTAACATAATTAATTACATTGTAATTTTGTCATCCTTTAATTGTTTCACTTACACCTTATACGGTAATTATATTATGGTAAAAGTTTATATCAATTTATTTTTATTAGAAGCATGCAGTTGGAATAGTATAAATATGGTATTTGTATTTATTTTTATGTTAGTAAGTGTACAGGACGGACAGGACTCTCACATGATGGTTAATGATACGCCTGACCATGACAGACCGGCTTTGATTGAGACTAACAACTGAAAGACAGTTATTATTATCCATCAATGCCGCACTGCACCCGTCACCTAAGACAACAGATATTAATTCAATTATACCCGGTATTTTTACTAGCTACTGAGCCCTCGATCCTAACTTTTCTATTTTTCTAGCATAAAAAGATATTTTTTGCTTTTTAGTTGACTGTTTGAAGTCGATATATTTTTGTTCAGAAAAAATCCAAGGCTTATAATCAATAAGGATGGCTTCTGACAGCAGGTATTTTTATATACAGACCGCCAAAGTTCTGAAGCACTGAATTTAATTTTTTATTATTAGGCTCAAACGAAAAATCCTTCTGCTTACGAATATACCCCGTGCGTTTTCTTTAGAATACGAGCCTGTTATGTCATAAAAGTTATTAAAAACTAAACAATATTCGCTACACAAATACTTTAAGTTTATTGACTATAAAACACTTATTAATGTTACATTGTGGCTTGTAGATTTCGCTATCTAAGAAGTAAACTTTATTCTGGTACGCGGTAATATGAGCATGAAATACAAGCTGGTTAATGTCAGAAAATACATGGTAACAAAGTACAAATATTGTTAACACAATGTTCCTTAGCTAAATCCAATTTTTTATTAGGGATTTGTATAATATGACTTAATAAATAAATATTTAGTCATAATATACACTATAAATATTGTAAGTTTGGAGCCTGACATTAATTATAATATAATCAGTAAGCCTTCGAATCAAGAAGTAATCTGGAACTTGAATTGTACTTTTCATTCAAACAATACAGAAACAAAATAAACGTTATTGTGTAACCTTTATTAGGTCTGAAAATCCCATTATTCCTTCATTACAGAAATTAAATGCCTCCATCGCGCCTACATTGCCATGATGGGTTCAATTTATTATTCAAGAAACTTTTAATGGTTTCTCATTTTTGTTCATGTCTCAGCTAAGTAGTTAACATGTTTTCTTAAGAGCCTATTTCTATGAAAAAGGAGCTAGCGCCTCATAAGATAGAAGCTTCAAAAGGGCTGCTTATGCTCATACACAAAGAGAGCGAGTCTTCTCGGTGCATAGGTAATCTAACATGTAAAAGCTGCAATGAATAAGAAGTTAAAGAGAATTAATGAAAATTCTTGTGTTTAGAACCGAACACAAGGAATTCAAGGTGCATACGATATTATTGTGAACCTTATGCTTGAGCTATTATAATGCAAAACAAAATAAAGTTCTACCTGTTTTTCTTATCCATGTTCTATTTGACAAGCAATTAACACCTTCTATTCTCTTACCAATCTCTCAACTATGTTTGGATCAACCGGAATTTACGGTACATTACTGTGTAATTAATACATAAGGAATTGAAATGTAGTCATTTTGTACATTTTCTTTGTCCTCAGTTTAGCTATTAGTATATAGTTATTTTTTTAAATAAATCCCCTAAGGAATTAATACTGAAGGAAAGTCAAATCTCCGTCATCATTATCAACAGCTCATCAAACGTTCCCACCGAGGGGCACGATCCTTCACGACGTCTTGTTTTACATCCAGTACTGCCAGGGTGTAATCAAAGATTTCAGCTTTAACGTTTTAGAGACCGAATTTGTATTTAGGTCAATCTAGTTTGACCCAAACCGTTAAGGGTGTAATGTACCTACATTTAAAACCTTTGTCCAAATAAAATAGCCCCAAAGGGTCACCTTTATTTGCCTAATTGAAACAACTACCTTAAATCCAGAGGCAGTGAAAATAAACAAACCTGCTTAACTAAGGAGAGGGTTTTTCTTGTCAAGTTTTGGAAGTTGATTTATGTTGGAATTAAAGCAGTTAGTCTTAGAATGAATAAAATATTTCGGAGTATGAAAATGTTAGAATATTTTTTAGAATAATTTAGCAATGTGTACGCTTTCCGTGCGTAAAAATAAGATCTATTATACCTTTTTTTTAATTCGGGTACTTTGCTTCACTATCCAGTTATATTTTAATCGTTTTTCATTTTGTTTGAAATGATTTCACTCATTTCATTTGACGAAAAAATAAAAACTAATCTGATTAAAATTAAATACTACAAGAAATGCAATTCAATAATTCGATGATTGACAAAATCGCACATGATTTTAGGTTCCTCATAGTATAACACAAACTGCATAAATGGTTTCTATCAACAGAAAGTTTTGAATGAGGGAAGATTTTTCTGTAAGCACTATTGGTCTTACTCCCTCAGTAGCAGCTTATTGCCACCTTTTGTTAGTCAAATGCAATAATACGCCACTGAGTTGGCCCTCAGTCATTTTTTCCAATAACTACTAGCTACTTTACGTGCCTATATCATTACTTCATCACTCTGGCTTCTGACATAACCTTTATCAAATGGAATTAACGATATCACAGGTTTTTTGTCAAAGCCCTAATGTCTTACAGAATTTATCAAAGGAACAAACGATTTTTTTGGATAAAACGTTCTATCAGATGCCGAACGTTAAAGGCCGTTACGTTTAAAATACTTTGATTTTTCTTGAGGCTTTCCGTTGTCCTTGATGAACAAACTCGACGCAGTTACCCATATACATTACACATCCTAGTCAAAGTATTTTTAACAATCCATAAATATTTCTGCCTAATTTCTAATGCTTACATTGAAATGGAAATCAAATGACAGCATTCAAATGTAAACGAATATGATTGGTGATACATATTAAATTAATTACACATGTAGGTTAAGTTACACATCCTAAACACTAACATTTAAAAAGTATTTTAATTTAAATATCCTTTTCCTTACATTGCAAAAACAAAAGAAAATCACCCAGGAACCGATAAACGTTTACGACTTGTTACGTAAAGGAACAAACTTGTAAGAATCACGCAGCTGATTTGGGCCTGACCGCGACCATTACTCAACATCTGCGAAATGAAGCGAGAATAAGGGTCTCGTTACACTACCTACCAAAGTCAACAAATGAATTTTTATACGTCCGAGATAGATCTTAATCATACGATAAGACAGTAGTTTATTCTTTGTAACTATTTTGTCAGTTTTGCAGCTTACATTTTGGGTATTGCAGATTTTATAAGAATTACGTCATGTTAAATTTCCAATTTAAATCGTTCAACAGATTAGTTTTGCTGTTGCGATTTCGCCTACCCGCTCTGTTCAGTAGTCGTGATGGGACAACAAAAAGCCTTTCTCACTAACGAAATGTAAGTTTCAGTTAGTTCCTAGTGCTTTGCCCCCAGTGCTAAATAATTTACCACGAATAGAAACGTTAAATTGGTGTATCTAACTACAGCAATAGAAACATGTTGTTTACGACTTTTGCATCTCATAAATAGATCTTGTGATTCATTTAGGTATGAACCCTCATTTATAGGCCACGCCATAAATAGAAGCGTCGACCACTATACGAAACTATTTTTTATATATTTTTTCTAAACATAAGTATATATTTTTATATGTATTTTTTTTAAAGATTAAACAAATATATAGGAAATATAGGTGATAAATGGCAATTATCGCCAAAAAGACATCACAGCATATTTTTACTCTAAGGCCTTTTATACCATTCAACCTAGAATACAGTAACATCAAAAGTATTACTGTTGTCCTCTTAAATAGGTGAAATTGAGGTTCCCACGAATACGACTTCTAACACGAACTTACTTCAAGTGAGAAACATGACATCAAGAGCTGTAAAGAATTATTGTTAAAATGTGTACTTTTTTAATTCAACGTCCTGCTACGGTGACTCACAGGCTCAGATAGTATTGCTATGTCGCGCTTTTTAATTTATCATGAATTATAAAAAAAAAACTCATTCTAGGCTGGATCATATAAGGGCGTTTAACTATTGCTTTGGAATAATTGTGATTGTTAAAACATAAATTTACTTAGTTACTCTTTTACAAGTAGTCAAGATTGCTTTAATTTTTCTAACGTGTGACTTCAAGCTTAGCAAGTTATAACCATTAAATGGCGTACCCGACGGAAAGCTTACAGTGAATTGCAAACAACGGTAATGAGTAACACCAAATACCCTTAATTCCTTGGCTTTCATATAATACTATGAATATAAAGCTATTGGTATGCAGGAGGTTATCTCTAATGCGTAATACCGAGGATACGTTTTGATAGATCAACTTTAGATTATGAACTGGTTCCAGATATTAGATATGACATGATAATGATCTCTATAATTATTACTTGAAAGCAAGGAAGAGCGTCGGTGCGTGCTGCGTTTTTTTGCAAAATTTCATAACATAGGCCATGCTTTTTTTTAGATTTTGTCGTCACATAATCTATGGCTCTGTTGACAGATACGCGCCAAATGTCTTTTTGTGGGTTTTCATACAAAAACTGGCCACTTTTTAAACACTTTTAAAGTTACCGAGATTCCGTCCGTTTTTATACGACAATACTTTTAATATACAGAATATATTATTAAATACATCTTTGACGTATTGTGTGTGGTAGTATTAGAACTTAATTTGATTGGTCCCAATCTGTTTCAGATGCCTGAGGCCTGTCATGTATTGTTTTTACTTGTAACAGTGTTTCGCCAAAGGAAACTTTCAGGTTAGGTTGCAATTTAAAATTATTCGTAGTTTTACTCAGAGTAGTTCAAAACAAAGTTTTGGGTTTAAATGCGAGGTGTTCTGTCTGTAGATACCTACATTGATTTACCATTACTGATTATATTGTTAGAGTGATAAAGATGTATAAGGTAAATATGGATACTTATACAATAAAAAGCCCAGATTGGCAAGTTTTAGAAGCAATGAGGTTAAACATGTCCTATGATTGATAGCAGAAAGAACAGACATTTTTTTCTTTTCATGTGACCACATTTGAAATGTCGTCTTTTCAACAAAAAAATCACCCAAATCGTTTCATAAACGATGATGATACCTGGGAGCAAACATAAAAATCATATCTGTAGTCGAATTGAGAAACATCTTCCTTTTTTGAAGTCGGTTATAAACATTACAACCTTTTTCTGCTTATCCGCTTTAAGGTTTAAAGTTTCAAAGTATATACATTCATCATAATTATATTTAGTTAAGGTACTCTGAAAAGAATTCTAAAATGAATATGGAACAAATTAAAAAGGAATAATATTTACAGAAAAAGAGCAATATTTCATTCGATATAAAACTTTTTCCTGTACGTCCAACCCTTTACAGTAAGTGAGAAGGAGTTTTTTCAATACATTTGATTTTTTACTGCGCACCGCCTTCGCATTTCTTGAAAGGTCTCGGCAAAAATGATCAATAGCAGTTAAAAAGTCTATCCGTGTAGATTTAAAGATAATTTATTTTCCTCTCGGTCTACGAGTATCACAGGATATCGTAAGGTATTTTTGTTGAGTATTTTTTATGAAACAATAACAATTGAAACTACTTACTACCACCACCTGCCTTGTAATTAGTAATTTCAGGTTCTGTACTAAAATTGTGTTAAGGCGATTTTTTTTTTTCAATTTATGTATGGATGGTGTTCGGATTTGTGTTTGGATCTTGTTTGTTTAAAGTATGTGTGTATCCGTTGTGTGCTGTAATCTGATAAAATTTGTGGCATAAAGTTATTTCAAAGACTTGCCGGTAACGCCTGGTTTAGAATTATTAATGATATTTACTCAAATTATTCTTAGTTATGTATTTATTATGTATTCAAGATCGTCGGTGGCGCAATGGTGTGGACTCTCCCTCCTACCGGAAGGACTGAGGTTCAATCCCGCCGCGTACCAAAGTATTTTCGAATTTTCGACAATATATGTACGTTATCCGACGCTCTTACGGTGAAGGAAAACGTCACGAGGAAATCTGCGGCACGCCTGCGAAGAGATTCAAAGTTTGTGCGTGAAGTCGTCCAACCGCACTGGGCCGCGTGGACGACTAAGGCCTAAACAGCTTATACGGGTAGGCTCGTGCCCTCGGTGGCAACGTAGTTGAATATTAATAGTATAACTTTACAAGCGTTTGCACTGGCAAATGATTACAACACAAATAGGCTTTTCCGGGTAACTTTAGCATAACATAAACGTTTTAGCCGCCCGTGCTGGCGTGACCCTACGGGTTCCGTATACATATAAGAAGCTTCAAAAGCTACTTTTACACCGCACACTATATTCCCGACATATAATGTCCGTTTTGAAATTTAAAAATCTTTTGTATAATTTTTTATGTAATTATTTATATATGAACTATTGTAAATATTTAAATTTATCAGTAATGATAATTAATAAAAATAACTAAATAGGGCAATTGAAAACTGAAAACGTCTTACCTGTCTTATTTTGGTTTAAATTCCTTGTCAAGACTATGCTAATACATTTTTAATTTTTGAGCGCAGGGTATTTAATGGCGGATAAATTAATCCAAGAGGAGAAAGATTCCGTACTTTGAAAAAGCATATTAACCATTTATATTATTAATTGATTTGTATATATCATAACGATTATTTTAGACTATAAATCTACCAACTATTCTATCACGGGCGCAAGCAATTAAGGACACAGAAGGTTGTGAACTACTACCATCTTTTTAATGGAACTGGAACCGGACGGCTTAACTTGCCCTCCGAAGCACAAAATCATATTTATTTTAGACAATTAATTGATTCTGCCAGCAATGTTAAAATTAAACAAGGCCGCAAAAAGTTACTTTCGCTATATAGTCTGTGTAGGATTTGAACCCTCTATCCCGAGTACTAAGCACAACGCTTAGAAAAAACACGATTACTAATGTAAAACTAATGTTCCACTATTTTGATAAAGTCCTTACCTCGCAACTAGTGCAGTATGTAACTAGCTCTAAAATAAAGGGACCATAAATCCACGCGAGCCGTGAATTGTGCAGCTTCAAGTTACGCTCGTGAATACGAGTAACTTCAATTGAAATAAGAACTCCAACAAGTCGACATTCCATTTTTCTGGCGATAAACGGGCTTTCCCTGCTTGAATTTTCAGCACACTAACTTTAGATATTTTAACTTATGTTACTGTTTTAGTTTTGATCGCGCTGTGGATCGTTCAAAAAATTTAAACGTTTCGTTTCATTTGCCAGTGCAATTGCTTGAAAAGTGAATCTATTAATATTCAACTAAACTTAATTTATTTTTGTATTTATGAATTAACAAAATAAATATTTTTTAAAAGATTACAATAAATATATTACTTAAGAAACCAAATTGACCAAGTACTTAAGTTTATTATGAAAATGTGATGCAAACATTTGTTACTAAAAGCGAATTCGAAAAATTTAACTTTTGAATGAAAACAAATAAATAGATAACCAAGAATAATTTTATTAATTATAAACAATTTTAAACCAGTCTTTGAAATAACTTTATGCCACTACATTTATCAGATTACAGCACACATAGACTATAAATAAACAAGATCCGAACACAAATCCGAATACAATCCATACACAAATAAATATACATAAATAAACTCGCCCTTAACACCATTTTAGTAACATGCAACATGGTCTCTGGCATGTGGCGTATGGTTGAGAATCGGATACTACACCCAGGGTTCCAGGTTCAATCCCCGGTCAGTACAAACATTTATGTGCATGAACATGTCTGTTAGTATTGGACTGGTAGTTTTTTTGTATTAGATAAAATGTATTATTGACAAAAAAGTATATAGGTAATGTAATGTTAACCCGTTGTTAACATAGTAAACATATGGCAGGTTAATGCTTAGATTGGAACCAGATAGCATTGTGTGAATGTCAATAGATATTTATTTATTTACTATCATACATATGTATTATATATTATAGTCTTTCTTGCCTTAGAAAATATCTTCATGGCTAATGTAATTCACATTTTGTTCACAGTGACTTCTAATATACACAACCATTATTTTATTCTACTATTCGTACACCAGAAACATCAAGTGTGCGAGAATCGTGATTGTCATACATTGCCGTCATAAATAATTTCAAACTGCACGTTCTCCTATCGGAATTTTACCAGATTTTTGAGAAATACCACCTTTAAATGATTGATATACCGGGATATTTTTAATCTGCAATCTTTGTTCGCGCAATAAAGATAATATTATGCATTTATATCATAAATTGTAGCGCGCGCTGATCTAAGCTTTCGATTTTTTTTTTATCTAATTATGGCATATTTCAAAGCCTGTATTTTATGAATATTGTTTTGTGTGCATGCCCATGTCTGCATTTATATTGTTTTTTTTTGTATAACGCATAAGTACATCCCGGAACACCCAAAAGCAAAAATGTTGTAGCGGGAGAAATACGTAATAGAAGGATCATCATCAGCCCATTAAACGTCCACCGAGGGCACGAGCCTACCCATATAGGATGTTAGGTCTTAGTCGTCCACGCGGGCCCAGTGCGGGTTGGACGACTTCACAGAGTGCGCAGGTTTTCTCACGATGTTTTCCTTCACCGTAAGCATGATACAGTAAGTCGGATAAAGTACAGTTATTTTCGAAAATTCGAAAACACATTGGCACGTGGCGGAATTTGAACCTCAGCCCTCTAGGTAGGAAGTTAACAGTCCACACCATTGAGCCACTGACGAATAGTATAATAGGAGAATATTTAAAAGTAAATCTTACACAGACTTACTTTTAATTAAAGAAAGAAGATTCAACATAAAGAATGTTTTAAAGATTTTAAAATGCTATACGACTATTGGAGTGATTATCAGAAAATACTTTAATTAAGTTTTTTAATTTAAAAATAATAGAAAGTATATTTTTCATAACACTTCAGCCAAGGCGTAATCGTAATGTCAGCCGCTTCACAAACAACGGGAGAATGTTTTACATAATTCGGTCACGCGAACAATATTTTACAAGTTTCCGTATGTTATCTCCGCTGTTCTTCATATGTAGATACGTCGTAATTATTCATTGCTGAACTCAAATGAACTGTGCTTATAAGTACTATATAGCTTTATACACATTTATAGGCAATGCGCAAAACGAACGTACTCAAATGAGCACATTTTAACATACGTTTAGTTAATCTAACTAGCTCAGTAACGAGTTTCAAACAAAATCAGTTCGTTGAATCGACAAACTAGTCATTGAATATTCATTTGTATTTTCGAACTAATATTTTTCGGTTTGATTTCTAATGAATCTGCTTTGATATAGATACAAATATTACGAATATTATCAAGGCACTTAGGGATGTAAGGAGATCCAGTATAGGTATAACTTCAGTATAGGGATAACACTTAGGCATCCCTTGCCTACTAATGGTGTATCCTGCATAATAGAGAATAAGTTTCTGGGGAATTGCCGACACGCACTGAATCAGCTCAACGGGTTATAGATGGAAAATCTATGAACCTTTTATTGAGTTCATAAAATATTACCTTGGCTTTTTACCTCCCTAAACCATTTCAATCATCCAGATTTAGGGAATAAATAACAACAAGCAAAATATCTGAAATACAAATAAACTTTATTCCGAAACCTTATCCTAGAAGTTAGTAAACCGAAAACGAACTCAAATTTAAAAGAAACCTCACAACTTACCTGTTTCCAAATATACACACCTATATATTTTATTGATTACCGAAACAAAAGATGTGAAAGAAACAACTTAAATATTTAAAGTTGATTGCCCGTATCTAGAGTGGTTTAAATTATTCACTGCAAAGCTGGTTTAGACTTGCTGATAACGGTCGTTTGCTACCACAACATAAAACGCCAGGTTTCGGACGCGAATTAATATGCTATATTGAATATTGAATGAATTTACAAGTGCATCATGGAAACCATACACCACAGGTAAGAGGTAGGTAAAGCTCATCAACATCGTGTGACTTTTTGAACGTAAAATATTTTTTAGTGATGTCACTTCACTAGCCATATAACCTCAATGGCGGCCATTAACAGAATAATTTAAAAAAATATTCAGTTCTACCCTATGTCATGGTATACCCTAGGGTTACCACATTAATGTTCTAGCCCCTATGTGATAATCATAATAACAGATCTGATCTATGCACAAAAAATGTAGAGTACATTAGCAAAAGGTTTATAATAATGTATTAAGTTCGTTTATTTATTCAGACATGGTTATAATGTATGGTTTATGGTAAATTATTCATTTATTCAAAACTATGAGAAATAATTTTATGATTATACTTTAATATAGTGTCTTTTGAAATTGTAAATCCTCCAAAAATAAATAAATTATAATGTAAGGGTCCTGTCCTTGTATGCAGCTTTAAAAGGTTGTGGGAGGGTTGTTAATAATCATGGCAAGTTCAATGAGTAACTCGTATATTTTTTTTATATTTAATTGATTACTGATTCCTTAAAGTGCTCATTTTGTCGCATAAAAATTACAAATAAATCATGACCTTTAATAGTTATAAATTTTAATTAATTATATTTTTCATGAAATCAAATATATATTATATCGTTCAATATTTATGATTTTTGAAGAATTATAAATGTTTTTATTCGGCATTGTCAATGTCAATGTTAATACGAGTTGGTCACGTATAGGTAGATTCTGTACCATCTTAAACAGTCTTTGAAGTTTTAAATATTCCTTGCAAATTATTTATTCATACAATTACAAAATGACGTGTTTCAATAAATATTCCTCCCTGAATACAAGTGGCCGTTTCACCAACCAACGCTTGGATAATAGACACATCAAATTCTGTACAGACTTCGATAAATCAATCGTAATTAATAGTTTTGTCAGACGAGGGTGGAACCAAGTAAACCATAACGACGATTGGAACATATATTGGGCTAACTCGTCAAACTGTCGAAATATATTCAACTTAGACAGTGGCTGCAGGCTCGGAGACAACCAATTGATAAATCATTTCCCCAACCACTATGAATTGGTCCGTAAAGATTTACTGGTGAAAAACATCAAAAGGTACAGGAAAGAATTGGAAAAAGATTGCAACCCGCTCGCTAATAAAGCAGAGGTAAAACTACCGAACGGGCAAACCGTCAACCGATACACGTACCTTGATTTCATACCCGTCACTTACGTACTGCCTTCAGACTACAATATATTTGTGGAAGAGTTCCGAAGATTTCCCCAAAGTACATGGATTTTGAAACCTTGCGGAAAATCGCAGGGGGCTGGCATTTTCCTCATAAACAAGCTGTCAAAACTCAAGAAATGGTCTCGCGAATCGAAAAAATATTTGCAGCATCAACTTACCAGTAAAGATACGTATGTTATATCTCGCTACATAGATAATCCTCTTTTGATCGGCGGGGAAGAAATTCGATTTGAGGATTTACGTTCTTGTTACGTCTTTTCGACCTTTAAAGGCTTACATGTTTCAGAACGGGTTCTGTAGATTTTGTACAATGAAATACGATACAAGTGTAACAGAGCTCGATAATATTTACGTTCACCTCACAAATGTAAGTGTGCAAAAACATGGAGGGGATTACAACAGCCAGCATGGAGGAAAGTTGGGCATTAATAATTTAAAGCTCTACTTGGAAGGGACGCGAGGCAGACAAGTAACTGAGCGGCTCTTTGAAGAAATACAGTGGTTGATTGTCCATTCATTGAAGGCTGTGGCACCCGTGATAGCGATCGACCGCCATTGTTTTGAATGTTATGGATACGACATCATAATAGATGATAACCTGAAGCCATGGCTTATTGAGGTAAATGCATCCCCTTCCATGACAGCAACAACTGTCAACGATAGGATCCTAAAAAACAAGCTTATAGACAACCTTTTATCACTCGTATTACCTCCAGATGGAATTCCAGATGCTCGCTGGAATAAAACACCCACTACTGAAGCTTTGGGAGATTTCCAAGTACTTATCGACGAAGACTCTATGTACAAAGGGGATTTAGAGCCTCCGCAAAGAGAGTAAAACATGTATTCGATCAAAAACAAAATAGTTGTTTGAAAATAAATTTATAAACATCATTGTTCGATTTTTACTCGTGTACACATTGTGTATTGAATTAATAGCAAATTCACGTAAATAAATCGAGATATATAAATTCATTGTCGAAAGCGATGAACTTTGTTGTATCGTGAGTTAACGTCTTCTTTTTCTATAAGTTCCTCGTCAATAAGTAGGTCAAAGTCTCCCAGCGCCTCTGTATCTGGTATCTTGTTCCACCTCGCATCAGGTATCCCATCGGGAGGCACAACAACGGATACAATGTTATCAATCAATTTGTATTTCAAGATTCTGTCATTGTGGGTTGTAGATTGCAAGGATGGCGAAGCATTCACTTCCACTAACCACGGCTTCAACATATTGTCTATAATAATGTCATAGCCATAACACTCGAAGCAATGCCGATCATTAGCCATTACTGGGGCCACAGCTTTCAACGAGTGAACAATGAGCCATTGCATTTCGGTAAACAGTTTCTCTGTTACAGTTCGACCGCGCGTTCCCTCCAAATATAAACGGAAATTCTGTATGCTCATTTTCCCGCCGTGAAAACTGTTGTAATCCCCCACCATGCTTTTGCACGCTAACATTAGTCAAATGAACGTACATGTTATCCAATTCAGTGACGCTAGTATCGTATTTCACAGTACAGAACCGACAAAAACCGTGTTGAAACAGATACGCCTTTAGCGGTCGGAATGACGTTACCAAAACATATAGCCGCAGATCAAATTTTTTACCACCGATCAACAGAGGGTTGTCAATGTAACGTGATATTACGTAACTTTCTTTGCTGTTTAGCTGTGGATGGAGCGGAGTTTTGGCTTCCCGGGACCACTTCTTTAGTTTAGAAAGTTTGTTTATTAAAAAAATCCCAGCTCCTTGCGATTTTCCACAGGGCTTCATAATCCAAGTGCTCTGAGGCGATTTCCTATATTCTTCGACGAACATGTTGTAGTCAGCGGGCAACACATATGTGACAGGAATGAAGTCTAAGTGGATATAGCGTGTAACGACTTGCCCGTTAGGCAAAGGTACCTCAACTTTTTCAGCCAAGGGATTTCCTTCCCTTTCGAGTTCTTTTCTGTATCTTTTGATATTTTTAACTAATAAATCTTTGCGAGACAGCTCGTAGTGGTTGGGGAAGTGATTTATCATTTGATTGTCGTTCATTCTGTACCCGCTTTCGATACTGAAAATGTTGCGGCAATTCGTTGTGAAGGACCAATAGAAATTCCATTCATCTTCTTGCCCGACTTGAGTCCAGCCGCGCCTTTCAAAGTTACTCATAATTACGGACTTTTCCAAATCGGTGCAATACGTTACTTTTTTCTCAATGTTTGAGGTGGAAACTTTACCGTGTATTATTTGGGATGTCTTTTTAGTGTCTTGAGCCATAACTGCGTAAATTAATTACAATATA
Organism: Leucinodes orbonalis; assembly: GCA_019425675.1. NCBI lineage: Eukaryota > Metazoa > Arthropoda > Insecta > Lepidoptera > Crambidae > Leucinodes > Leucinodes orbonalis. Next base: position 77,281 of record PQWD01003123.1, read on the forward strand.
AACAAAACTAATAAAAATAAACTGAAATAAAATTGAAGTTTGACAATGTCTCTGTCAATAATATTTTTTTATTACGGACCAACGGATATTTTAAATCTATGCAATTAATCATGAACAACCTAGTGAACAACGGTATTTTATTTTAAAACAAGGACACTAAAAAAAAATCCATGTTGCACTTCAGAAAGTTAACAGTGAAGACAAATAAATCTTGATTGATGGTCATGCGATGAAAAGGTATCTTCAGGGCATCCTTCGGGCGTGAAGGTAAAAAGAATAAAAATCCATTGTGTCTTCAGTTTACCATCCAATTTTAGTGGAGGAGACTTCAATCCCCCGAGGAAATCTCGTTCAATATTTTCCCGTTCTTTTTGTTTGTTTGTATCATTTTCTCTAAACTACCCTGCGATCAGCCCCGCTTCATATTGTCGCTATGAGTTTTTTATAATGTCGCGGAGAGAAACGTTGCCTGAATTTATATTATACTTGGGAGTGAGCGAATATTATTATGAGACACATTCTGTTTTTTATTAGTTTCCTCTCTCTAGTTGCTACATCAACATATGGAAGATAAAAGTAACACATTACGTTTATTTTACGAGCTCTTACACTCAGTAACGTATATGAGGTGTAAAGACTTACGATCCTTTGTTTGGATTTATTTAAACGCTACGAAATGGCTGAAATATTTTTTGAAGATTTAGACCAAGATGTTTGAGTGTTTACTAATATTAGACTTACTCACTTTTATTTTATCAAAATATAAACAAAAGTAGTATTTATTTGGTGCATCACATCATTAAAACAATAATATATCACACGAACGTAATATATTTTTCATGTAGTATATTGATAGCAAAATAATATGTCTACTTGAAAATTATTGTGGAAATTTGAGTTCATTTGACCTTTCTCAAATGATATAACAAATTTTCTAAACAAAATTCGGTAGTAATCTGCCAAAAATCTAAAGTAATACAGAATTCCGTTTCGGCGGTGCTATTCAATCTTTTGAGGTGAGACTCGGCATTTCATTTATAAAACATAAAAACCGCGGCTTATGCTAGATCCATGACCCGCAAAAAATAATAATAATTCCATCTTTAGAGTGAAAGTCTCTCAAAATTGGGGTTCAGTGTAATGGTTCGTGGAAGTCGGGACCCTCGTGATTGCGAGCCGGTAAATGGAGTGTTGTTTAAATTGCTTGTCAGCACTTTTATATAATAAATGCAAATCATCAATAAAATTTCAATTTTAAATTTTTGAATATGCCGTCGGTGACTGGGGAAAATTGAGATTCTTATAAGCACCTGTGACATTATGATAGGTATTACTGTATATAATCAATAGCTGTGCTATTGTCGTCCGCAGATAAATCGTTGTTGATAACCATTAAATCGCTTTCGCGTAATGGATATTAAGTTTGTTGCGTTACCCACTTTTAATTGTATTAAAAATATATTTGAACATAAATACGTGTTGGTATGCAGAACGAATCAGGAAACTTATTTTCATAACTGGAGCTAAGCTGATCGACATACTATTTAAACGTGATTATTTAATTTCTACTTAACTGCCTCCGTGGTCTAGTGGACATAGCATTCGGCTGCGTAAACCAGAGATCGTTGGTTTGTGCGATTTTGCACAGATAAGTTAGGACATTGTAGGATGAATCACACGATTGTTTGAAAAGGAAGATGAGTCCATGCTTCGGAAGGCACGTTAAGCCTTCGGTCCCGACTACAATCTTAGGATAGTAGATGGTAGTCTTTAACACCCACCAATCCAATTAGTGCCCACGTGTTGGGTTACTTCCCAATTTCCCCCATAGCTTTGCTTTGTGGGAAGGACTGTGCCCTGCAATCGGCCAGCTGATGATGATGATTTAGCTTCTCCGTGATACAAGTACCTGTAACATAATTTATCTATTATTTTTGCACAAAATAAATGTTTATTACAGATTCAAAAGTAATAATAATAAAAAGAAACAATAAGTACAAATGAGCTTAGCTCTAAAAAGAGATGATATAAATAAATGTGAAATTGTGAATGTATGTCTGCTGGTTTGTACAACGTTTTTAGCTATAAGTATTTCTTAAAGTGGAGATAGTTGAATGGATGGAGAGTGGCAGCGTATGCTTTTTGTATCTCCCCTAAAATGGGGGTGGACATATGTACGGAGTATTAAGAAATTACAAAGGAGCATTAAGAATTTTCAAGTTACAAAGTTAAAATTCGTAGGTATGTAGACTACTTGTCACTTAAAATTTGTTTTTTCTTATTTGGACAATTGACATTGTTTGAAGAAAAGTTTACATTTTGTATTAGACTTATCCAAGCTTTTATGGAATAATACTAAAAGTCGGTACACACATTCTATATTACCAACAAAAATACGTTACTTATTTTTCTATACGTTAATAGTTTTTTTACAGAGAAATTAATACAGGTTTCGCATTAAAATAGTATTCTGTTTCGAGTTCTATTCTTTGTATTAAATTAAGAAAGGGGAACCGTGTTACCCCGAACATTATGTGGGCAAAGCTAGTTTATAATGTAATGAAAACCTATGTGGCTTAACCTTTTAACGGGCATAAGGGATTTTCAAAATTCATTGGTTTTGACACGTATTCTAAATCAACGTTCAAATTATTGTGCAAAAATATTTACTTCTGACTGGAAAAGGGATAATAGTTGAGAAATCTGCTCATATAAAAGTTCGATCCTCGGGCAGTACAAACATATTTTATGTGCATGGCTATGTCTGTCTGAATGTTTATGTATGAAACAACTATATTATCAATTTATCCCTTATTTAATATCTTAGCTCTTTGCTAAAATTGGGGCTTGACATCGCTGTATGATGGTCGGTGAAAAAATATATTTCACCTAAACTAGATACAAATTTACGATTTACTTGACTTTAATTCTGCATCTGACCACATTTTGATGTTGGGATCCGTTAAAATATCTAGAAATTAAACCATTTAATACCTGACAGCAAGATGAAACAACATAAATCGCTTCGAATTACAATTTAAAACAAAATAATGTTAAAGCCCGCATTAATAAATTACCTTTACCCTAATATTTCCACAGCTAAAATTTGTTTCGTGGTTTTTTGAGTAATTATCTTTGGATCGTAAATAAAGCACTGCGAAGCACAAGTGTAGAATGATAGATGAGCTCATTAAGAGTGGTCCCATTAAATAACGAAAATTATTAACATAAAATTATGCTTCATTATTCGAAATTATTGGTACATATTAAAGTTACCTCAATGAGCTCGAATTACAGAGCTTAATTAATGTCAGTTCTGTTTTCATACAATTTTATAATTTGTAAATATTTTGATGTAAACACGCCTATGTTTTAAAGGTAAACACCATGACTGAATATTTGGAATCTTACTGAATAATATAATTTGAATATAATTTAGTGATTCATGCCTAAAAATATTTAACCGCCAGGATTCCAGAGACAATAGAAAATCTATTGTTATTATTGGATATATCCGTCAGCGGCGGCTAAAGGTTAAATGATTTTGTATTTATCTTCGTTTCTTTTACATTCTGCGGATGCTTCTTGAAAACCATTGCGCAATATCGGCCATTGGTTCTTCGTGAGCTTTCCTTACTGTGGCCTTTGTCAGTCACTTTTGTGCTTCTTCAGATATCCTCATTTGCCTCATCTTATCTTACTTAGGGAAACAGACTAATAGCTTAAGATAAATATTTATGATATTATATTCATAAACATTTGTTAAGGGGCAAGAATTCTCTCAATTGGTATCTAATGATTTACTAACAGAGTCAATATTCCAAGCCTGGACTAGATTAAAACATCATCATGTTTTCATAATTTCAAATATCGTTAATAATAGCTTATACATTTAGTTCACCTTCTTAAATGGTTCCCGAATATATATTACAATAATATATATAATTTATTAGAACGTCGGTGGCTCAATGGTGTGGACTGTTATCCTCCCACGCCGGAAGGGCTGAGGTTCAAATCCCGCCATGTACCAATGTGTATTCGAATTTTTATAATTATATTGTTACGAGCTTCCCCAGCTCATTCGGCAATGATATTCTGTATATCACTGTCTTACGGTAAAGGAAAACATCGCAAGGAAACTTGCGTACGCCTGCGAAGAGATTCAAAGGGTTGTACATGAAGACGTCCAACCTGCACTGGGCCCGCGTGTACGATAAAGGCCTAAACACCCTATACGGGAAGACCCGTACCCCTCAGTGGGGACGTTTAATGAGCTGATGATGATATAATTATATTTATTTCGTGAGTTATAGGGTATCAATATTCAGAATATGTTTTAATATCAACTAAAAAAAGTATAAGCAAATTAAAAAACGTAGGGTGTGTGCATACGTATACATGAAACCAAAAAATATATTTTGCTACGCATTTTGTCAATTTCTCTTACAATAATATGCCCGAATTTCTGTTCCCCTAATGGTTGTACAGTCAACAGCGACTGAAGGTAACAATTCGGGAAAACTGAACTTTATTTGTAGGCCCGTATGGACTCAGATTCCAATTGAAATTGTTCAGGAAACATTGAGCACTTGACTTGCGGTCGACTGTAAAACTTGCAAATACATCGAAAATTTTTAGATGGTGGTAAAGGATTGAGTCAATAAAAGTAATAATAAAAATAGTACATTAAAATGGTACCGTTTTCGTATCGTGCGTAATAGTACTGCAAAGAAATGAAGAACGAAATAATTTATTATTTTTAGACATCGTACACAAAACACAATGTATTACAATATAATAGAACCAAAAATGTTAACAAGACCACACCGCTGTGCTACGATGTCCAAGGTTATACGATGACCACTAATACAATTTAAGTATATGCCAGCTCAAAAATCATTCCATAAATTTTGACTGAACTGCAGAGCTTAGTAGTATCACTATAGTTATTTATTTGGTGGCTTACAGAGCTTGGGAATCGGGGAGGGAGTTCAAGCCATAGACAGTTTTTATTAAAGAAGCCCTAATTGGGGCTATAGCGTTATGTGGCTATCTTACTGGCAGGTGGAATTTAAATCTATGTAAGAGTGGCGTACTTTTTTTCGAACTGCTGTTTGCTGCAGATGGCCTTCACAGCTTCGCCGGGCAATTGACGAGCGCAGATTGCTCTTTAAATGTACACAAAGAGCCTTAGGGCGTCCCAGAGTGGGGCTCGAGCCTCGGCTTTGGGCGTTTCGGAGAGGGCTAGGTAACCTAGTATATGTTTGGGTGAGAAGTGACCCGGCACACGCCGGTTACGCGAATAGGAACTGAGGAAATCTACAGGGAATCGCGAATATGGCCCCCACCGGTGGCGCGGAACCTCAGATGGCGGTTTGTTGAGTGTTTTACCGTTTTGGCTATTTCAGTCACCGATGCGGCCGTGACAAGATCTTAAGGTGAAAATTTTAAGGCGAAACCCAAATCAAGAACTTTCTTACGGTTGCACAATGACCTCATTTCGAAATGTGTAAGAAGTCAATTTTTTTGTCTCTTTTTGGCATTTTTGTCTCTAAGTCCTTGGGTGCTAAAAATTTGACTAAATAGAAAATCTATCGTCGGACTGTTGCAGATATTTCACAGAAGAGGGATCATGATCATGTCTTGCTTATGTAAAGTTGTATGTATAGAAATGACAATTTTATGATTCTTTCTCGTTAATAAATTACGAGTCTATATTAAAGCACCACTGCACTATATTCTACGTTTAAGTGTGAAAGAAGCAGTGACATTATTGGAAAACATGGCTAATAAATGTATTTTTTCGGATTAAAGTATACGACAAAATATATTTCACAAAAATTTTAAACCCTACAGAAAGTTATTACGGCGCATTATAGTTTTTATTTTCATATAGCAACTGCTACTGCTTAATCGTAATACATACTATACAAGTTAAAATGTATTATAATTATGTGAAGCCTTTTTAGTTTCATTAATCAAACGAAAGTACAGGATTCATTATAAACTCGTTAATTTAATCCACTAGAAGCATTAAGTGTAACTATATTATTAAGGCCAAATTAAATTTTCATGTTTGTAAAATGTAATTTTGAACCTCATGTCTTGTTTGTTACGTATCGTAATTAATGAGTTCCATGCAACGGTTTCATTGTTTGTTGATATTTTAAGCTTTCTGTTGGAGTATTTCATATTACTTGACGCCTTAAATATATCAATATAAATTAAATTAATACTCCTGATGATAACCACCACCAGTCTGCGTGGATACCCTATATTTTCACCGTATCGAATATAAGTGCAGCTGTGTTTTGCGCGTAGATAGGCACTACAAAATATCCCGACCAAATATTTTTATCCCACAGCTTTGTAATACAACTATTGAAACTTTATGAATCAACATCATTATCAGTTGAAGTAAAAACTTAGGTACTGTTTGCGTCTATTAAATATACGTTAAATTGATATGCTTAAATGTATGCATAAAGACTAAGAACCGAGCACAAGTAGCTTTAATAGGTATCTCTTCTGATCTTGCTCAACTTTGGTAAAATATACTCCACATACGGGAGATGCGAAAATCCACTTCCCCACTGCAGTCAGCTAACATTTTAGCTGTGTAACTTCGCGACGGCAGAGTTAAGTGAACAATTTTTCCTTGAAAACAAAGCGGTGCTCATTCGGTGAATTCATCATCATTGGCGGGACTGCGCTTCGCCATTACCTCCACTGTACGGAAATAAAATGAGATTTTGGAATATTTCCAACATAACGAAGTAAAACACAACGTTTCCTCTTTCCTCCGCCTTCCTAAAACTTAATGGCTGATTGGATTTCATTGTGCCAGAGAAATTTTGATGACGTTTCTTGGAGTTATTGGACTCATAATTTTGGAAATGAAATAAAGATATTTTGTAAATATAAGGCAGCACTATATTCAGTATTAAAATTATTTAGTTCAAGCTGGCACCATTGAGAAAAACTATTTTAAAATTGATATGATTTATTTAATTTGTTGAAAAAGGTTTAGTTTGTAATAACATTGAAATATATTTAAAATAGCTATTGAACAAACAAACATCGTAAGCTAACAATAGTACTCGTTAGTCTACGAAAAAGTTTTTAGAACGAGGATAGTTTTTAATTCCGCGGCGTAGCCACCATCGTCGTCCTATTATCAAATATAACTTTTATTTATTGATATTCGTCGTATAACCATTCGTTCTGCTATATAGGTAGCACCTCGTTACATCAGTAAGTTTTCAGTACTATTGAGTTGAATCTTTTATTTGTTATCACAAAAAGGCCCATGTTTTTATAACATAGTTGACCTGTATGGTTACGGTATTATTTGTTGCGCTTATCACGTCAGTGTTATAAGACTTATAAGAGTAAAACGAATATAAATTACCGTTTATACGGTCGCCTAGGTAGTTAACTCACTCGTATCTTTGTATCATAGTTAGGTACTAATATTTTTGCTCTAACTGTTTTGCGGGTTAATGGATCTGAGAAGTCGTAAAGTTACTAGTATCTTTTAATTTCTTTGCCAATTAATATTTAGAAAACGGTTAAGGTTAAAGATGTAACTTACTACCTAAAGGAGTGTCCGCTTTATGTCTTACGCTTTTTTTAAAAACTAATTTCGAGACAAAAAATTTTTATTCATGTCTAGATTTTCATACTCTTCATTTTTTCTGGATTATATTTTTAATTCTGGTATATGTAACCAGGTTATTCCATGCAATTTTTAACCACTATGTACCTTTTTGCGCTAGTTAAGCTATTGTCATTAAACCGGTCAGGTTCGTAAGCGTACTTCATTATATTGTACCAAGGTGATACAGTTTTGAGATATGATAGGGGTATGGGATGAAGACACTGTAGCTAGTGAAATAACCTGGTATATAAGACCTGGTATCTCAACCTCGGTGATGGTCCAGGGCGGTATTAACGAATAATAATCACTTTTTAATAGAAACTGTTTTTCTTCAAGACTACTACAGTTGAGCAAACTGTCAGCCTTGATCACTTAATAACATAAAAAACTAGTTTGTAGACCTAGTTTTCTTCCACAGATACTATTACCTAACGTAAAAATCCATGTTTGTCCGGCAAAAAAATATTTGAGGAAAAATATAAAGAGCTTTACAAAACGTCGACAGCAATCAGCTTCACATAATATTCTTCCTTAAGTAACCGTTAAGTACTAAGTTGATAAGTCTAGTTGTTTGTAGAAAATAAGATTTAAATATTTATATAAAGACGAAACAAAACTCGAAGGCGTTCAAAATTCTCCATCAATCCAGCTTATGAAATTCCTTATGAAATATTTAATTTAGTTGCAAGGGGCTTATAAATATTTGTTTTCTTCGTAATTTCTCTTCGAGGGAAAAATATTTTCATATTGACGTGATTTTTAAACTAAATTATATTTGTTTGCAAATACTGACACAATCTTCCAGTTTGATGTATCTGGGAATCTTATAAACAAGTTTACGATTTGAAATTTGTATCAAGTTAAATTAATTCACTAAGTGAACGTTCATTAATACAAAATGCCAGGAATGAAAATTTGCATGATCAGAGGACCGAGAAATGCGATTCTAGTTATCTTTATATATAATAATAAGCTCTAAGTTTGAAAGACGCAAGATCGTTGAATTCTTATGCAATTCCGATAAAACAGTTTCCAGAGTTTTGCGGATTCGGACGAAAATATAAATATCCACTGAAATTAAAGATTGAATTTGGAAATCTATCAGTATAAAAAATGGTGGTTTGACACATTGTGATTATTGAAAAAAAAACTATAGGCTCCAGAACCTTTTTTTTTCTCCTCCATGGAAATGTCTTCATTATATGTAGAACATATCTTTATTATGTGGTAGCCAAAAAAAGGGGCCAACTCAAATTGTTGGTCATAGGGCCAGTTCAGCCGCTCATCAATCGACGCCCACGTGCTGGGTTACGGTACAATTATTCTACAGCTATGCTGTGATGTCGTTTTGCTAGCTGCAGTCTTGCATCTTCATAGGTTGCAATGTTTCTGAAGCAAAACGATAATGGTGGTTAGATGTAGATTAAAAAACAACGTAAAATTAATTCGTGTATTGATATTAATTCTTACACAGTGATAAAGTGAGAGGTACATTAATCACTATGATAAAATATAACAAATTAGGAAATGGGGTCAAATACAAATTATCATGCAATTATTCTGTGTTAATATTTTGTACCTACATACAAGGCTTTTGGATGAGTTCATAAACGTTGATGTAAATATTATTCAGATGCATACATACAAGTAGGTACAATACTTGACACTTACTAAACTATATATTTCATATGTCCATAGGTTTGCTTCTATTCCATAAAGTATTTTCCCATTGCTCGTACATTGCCATCCACAATTTCATTCTAAATATCCGTGCTATGGGGAAATTGGGCCGTAACCCACCACGCGGGTCCAATGCGGATATCTCTTGGATTTCTCATATCGATAACTTAAGAGAGACAAGTCACGTCGACCATAGCGCTAGTTTTACGTCGCAGCATTTCAACGTTGATCCTATTCTGGAAATTTTAAAGTGAAACTGTAACCTACAAGAAGAATATGGTTCACAGTTTTATTCTACCGCCCTTTTAAAATTGAACATGAGTATATCTCACTGGAGTATTTCATTTCTTACAATAACGCATTTAAAACTTTCCTTAAAAATTTTCACTCAATGATTAAAGGCTAATAAAAAAGTTGAGCTTTATTTTATTTGACTACCCATTTGGTGTAATGTTTGAGTTTGGTTTAATACACCAAGGCTGCCGGGTAAGATCCCCAGGCAGTACAAACATTCGTATGTATGAACATGTATGCTTGTATTAGTCTGGGTGTTTTCTTTGTATAATATGTATGAACTTAAAAAAAACTGTTGTTTAGTGTCCATAATACAAGCTTCACACTTAACTTGGTGCTAGATGGCGTTGTGTGTCAGTGGAGCTTTCTTTAATAGTCTTCAGAAAAAAAGTAATAAGTGACTATTATAGGTCTTTACGTACATTGAACGTTTGGTTTCAACTGCTGTCAGCTTTGGGAAGCCTGTGCCCTGCAATTAGACTTAGATTAATAAACAAGTTAGACTAGTTGATCAACAAATTGACCTGTCAGCACGCATTTGGTAATAAAGCCGCGACTAAGATCCACAAAGAATAGAACACCGTTCAAGCGGCTAGAGCAATACTGATTAGAAATGAATTCTTATGAAATAATCATTTTATTGTTTTATTGTACGGCGCATTCGGACCGTCTCGGTGCTCTAGACAATTTTTTTGATGTTATAAAGTGATTGCGGCGGTCAGTTCGCTCACCTGATGGTAAATGATACGCCTGATCATGACAGAGCCGTATGGAAGTAAAATGACACTTTATAAAATGACAATTTTTCGTCAATGCCACCATGCGCCCGACATCCGAGACAACGGATGTTAGGTTTATATAGCCGGTAATGTTGGAAGATGACCCGCGCTTCGTTCGATAGGATGCATTATTGCTAGATAATGATAAATTGAAATCCTAAAGGTGCTGGCATAGACCCCTTACATCCTTCATATCATAAATAATATTATGACTTAATTGCGAGATTTCAGTGTACAGGTTGACATTATTCTTTTATTTCATTGGAAGTCGAATCACCTGGTACATAATGATATATGGCTACCGGTGGATAGGATATTATTTATTATTTATTTATTATTAATGCTACTAAAAATATTATACAAAAATCGAATTCACGAGGCGTAGAGGCGTACTTGTTCTCAATAAAACCGAAAAAGTTTTCCGACTATATAATTAAAGCTGTAACATTACAACACAAACGTTTAGGCCGTGGCTACTGGTGAGCAGAGGTTTATATAAATACGACTAACAGTAAACAATATATTCACTATTTCTCGTTACAGGTAAAGAAATTTGTGCACGATTTAATGTGTTTTTATTTATAATAACAATGGCTACATTACCGTATAAGTGATTTCTTTTGACCAATAACTGCCACCAAGGTCTGCGTTGCGAGATATGGAAGACATAGGTACTAGTTCCACATATAGATCATTTATAAAATTTATAAAATCTCGGATCACTATAGAATATGGTTGTATTCATTAGATTGAATCTCATGTGCGACTAGCGCTTACATATAACATGAGAGATGATCAGAGGTCATGAGATTTCTGAAACGTTGTCAGGCGGTTACTCAGATTATTTGTAAAATCTTGATGCGAAAAACTGTTTAGTTTTCATTTATCTCTTTCGTATTAATATCTAATATTATACCACCATCCTCATTGAGCTACCAGACCACTTGACATCGGGGTGATATGGTGTGCTGTGTCTTTTTGGTTCGCACAGCGAGAGAGCGAAAGGCAACCTACGTCTATATTTTTTGTAGACGTACAACTTGGTATTTTAAAGGCCACAGTAAGTAGGCTGCTGGGTAAATTTGTCCACTATCGTCGCGCCATCGCTTACCACCAGGCAAAAATGAGCCAAACTAACACCAATTTAGAATAAAGAAGCCACCACCAAAGACATCAAAGTCATCAAGACAAAAATATTTATGCTTGCAAAAACACCAAAACTATGTACATTTATTTATAATCAACCAACGAATAAAAATACCAATAACATNCGAGAGGAGTTCCACAGGGGTCGATTTTGGGTCCATTGCTATTTGCGATTTACAGTGCGGATGTGATTAACTGTATACATAATTGCAATTATCACATTTATGCTGACGATATACAGATTTATATTTCCTCCAGACCCAAAGATATCCATAAAGCCGAAAAGATGTTAAATGAGGACCTTGGGAGAGTAGCTGGGTGGGCAGGATCGAATTCCTTGGTTCTCAATGGGAATAAATCTAAATATATTATATTGGGCTCCAGTAAACAAATTAGGGATATAGCAAACAAGGACATTATTGTGTCAATAGACGATCAATTTGTTGAGAGGGTATCGGTAGTTAGAAATCTAGGACTGATAATGGATGAAGAGCTACGTTTCGAGAAGCACATAAATGAAGTTTTAAGTAATTGCTTTTATAGATTAAAGGTTCTTTATCAAATACGGGACTTCATTAATGAAGAAAACCGTATCAAGCTTTGCGATTCACTTGTACTGTCGAAATTCAATTATATGGACGTAGTGTATGGCCCGCGTCTTTTATCTCGTACGCAGCAGGCAATACAAAGGGTGCAGAATGCGTGTGCCAGGTACTGTTTTCATGTACCGCCGCGGACGCATATTACTCCTTTCCTTAATAACGCCAATATATTAAAAATGGGGACACGAGGGCATTGCACTTCGCCACGTTATTGTTTGGGGTAGTAAGGAATAATGCTCCTGCTTATCTGATGGAAAAGCTGGTGTGGGCACGTGACGTACAGACGAGGACCCGTCGATCCAGTCACGCTCTCGTGCTGCCGCCGCATCGATCTGTCGCTTTCAGGGGAAGCTTCAAATTCGCGGCCACCAAGTGCTGGAATGATCTACCTCCACCATTCCGTCAGCTAAAAGCGACAAATGTATTTAAAAATAGATACAAAATGTACATACTGCAAAAGCAAAAGCTAGCAGTTTAATTTTCATGGTTTATTACATTTTATTAACAATTTCAAGCTAGTGCGAGTAGGGTGGGTAGGCACACTGCGGAAAAAAAACAAGATGACTTACCCTACCGTGAGCGATACAATTATTTTTCTTTTATATTATTGATTTCCATCCTTATAATAATTTTCATTGATTGATATATAAATATATTTTTTTAATTTTTAATTTAGATTTTACAATGGGCGGCAATTAATTTAAGCATGGTAACCTTGCATCAGATGGGGAGCGTCACAGATTTCCAGACAAGTACATTATTATACATGCACAATACTCACATCCACATCCATTATATTAATATTTTTTAGAATGATGTTACACAGATTGTATTTATTATTATTGTATATGTAAGTAATATGTAGTTATTTATTTAAGTATTTTTAGCAACAACATCGTCCGTGCGCCGACTCAACCGGGCTCACTGAAAATCGGCGCCAGGGTTCACTACTGGTGTCCCTGGCTTATGCTGAGTGAGTCCGTTTGATTCAGGCATCGTAGCACATGTTGTTTCTGTGTTATTTTTTATTGTTGTTTGTTTATTGTGATATGTTTTACATGTGATTGTGTTGCGGTGCATTGAATCAATAAATGTTTTTCTTTCTTCTCTTCTTTCTTTCTAAAACTTTCCTTAAAATTTTCACTCAATGATTAAAGGCTAATAAAAAAGTTGAGCTTTATTTTATTTGACTACCCATTTGGTGTAATGTTTGAGTTTGGTTTAATACACCAAGGCTGCCGGGTAAGATCCCCAGGCAGTACAAACATTCGTATGTATGAACATGTATGCTTGTATTAGTCTGGGTGTTTTCTTTGTATAATATGTATGAACTTAAAAAAAACTGTTGTTTAGTGTCCATAATACAAGCTTCACACTTAACTTGGTGCTAGATGGCGTTGTGTCAGTGGAGCTTTCTTTAATAGTCTTCAGAAAAAAAGTAATAAGTGACTATTATAGGTCTTTACGTACATTGAACGTTTGGTTTCAACTGCTGTCAGCTTTGGGAAGCCTGTGCCCTGCAATTAGACTTAGATTAATAAACAAGTTAGACTAGTTGATCAACAAATTGACCTGTCAGCACGCATTTGGTAATAAAGCCGCGACTAAGATCCACAAAGAATAGAACACCGTTCAAGCGGCTAGAGCAATACTGATTAGAAAATGAATTCTTATGAAATAATCATTTTATTGTTTTATTGTACGGCGCATTCAAACCGTCTCGGTGCTCTAGACAATTTTTTTGATGTTATAAAGTGATTGCGGCGGTCAGTTCGCTCACCTGATGGTAAATGATACGCCTGATCATGACAGAGCCGTATGGAAGTAAAATGACACTTTATAAAATGACAATTTTTCGTCAATGCCACCATGCGCCCGACGTCCGAGACAACGGATGTTAGGTTTTATATAGCCGGTAATGTTGGAAGATGACCCGCGCTTCGTTTGATAGGATGCATTATTGCTAGATAATGATAAATTGAAATCCTAAAGGTGCTGGCATAGACCCCTTACATCCTTCATATCATAAATAATATTATGACTTAATTGCGAGATTTCAGTGTACAGGTTGACATTATTCTTTTATTTCATTGGAAGTCGAATCACCTGGTACATAATGATATATGGCTACCGGTGGATAGGATATTATTTATTATTTATTTATTATTAATGCTACTAAAAATATTATACAAAAATCGAATTCACGAGGCGTAGAGGCGTACTTGTTCTCAATAAAACCGAAAAAGTTTTCCGACTATATAATTAAAGCTGTAACATTACAACACAAACGTTTAGGCCGTGGCTACTGGTGAGCAGAGGTTTATATAAATACGACTAACAGTAAACAATATATTCACTATTTCTCGTTACAGGTAAAGAAATTTGTGCACGATTTAATGTGTTTTTATTTAATAATAACAATGGCTACATTACCGTATAAGTGATTTCTTTTGACCAATAACTGCCACCAAGGTCTGCGTTGCGAGATATGGAAGACATAGGTACTAGTTCCACATATAGATCATTTATAAAATTTATAAAATCTCGGATCACTATAGAATATGGTTGTATTCATTAGATTGAATCTCATGTGCGACTAGCGCTTACATATAACATGAGAGATGATCAGAGGTCATGAGATTCTGAAACGTTGTCACGAGGGTTACTCAGATTATTTGTAAAATCTTGATGCGAAAAACTGTTTTAGTTTTCATTTATCTCTTTCGTATTAATATCTAATATTATACCACCATCCTCATTGAGCTACCAGACCACTTGACATCGGGTGTGATATGGTGTGCTGTGTCTTTTCTGGTTCGCACAGCGAGAGAGCGAAAGGCAACCTACGTCTATATTTTTGTAGACGTACAACCTTGGTATTTTAAAGGCCAAAGTAAGTAGGCTGCTGGGTAAATGTGTTCCACTATCGGTCGCGCCATCGCTTACCACCAGGCAAAAATGAGGCCAAACTAACACCAATTTAGAATAAAGAAGCCACCACCAAAGACATCAAGTCATCAAGACAAAAATATTTTTGCTTGCAAAAACAACCAAAACTATGTAATTTATTTATAATCAACCAACGAATAAAAATACCAATATACATTTTTATTAAATTATTATATCTAATCCAAAACAGAAACATTCATGCATACAAATGTTTGTACATAGTAGCAGACTTAATAAAATCTAAAGCGCAATAACAGAACAATCATTTGGTTTCCCTCAGAGCAAAAAAAAGAAACACCCCCACAGTGCAGCGTTTCTTTTAAACGAACGCCCGTATTGTAAGGGTTTCTCGACGCCATTTGAGTGCCCGCGTAAATAGAAACTGAGGAATTCCACAATGCAACCACATTTATCATGTGTTTGGTAGATTCTGCGGTTCGAATTACTTTGTTAGATGTGGACAATTTGTGTGATTTAATTTGGTTTCTGCCTGTTATTCTGCATTTGACACTTTGCCACAGAAATTACAAATTGCTACATAAAGCATTTAATCATTACTAAATATTAATGTCTCCGTGGTTTTGTGATCTAAGCGTTGAGATCCGTGGTTTGAATCCCATAAGGAGATCGTAAAGTATTTTTTTAAATAAAGATTCGTGCTTCGGAGGGTACCATAAACCGCAGCGAAACGGCGAAGCTATACCCATTTACTGATTTTGTAGAATTTATTGAATTCAGGGTCGGTACAGATAGGCTGCTTCGCTCTACTTGAGATCTGATATTCACATGGGGCAAGCCTAATGTAGTCGTCTTGGCAATATTTTACATGAAATCTTTTTGGTAGGATAAAAATTATTTGTTTCTTTTTTAATATCTAAATCTATAATTAAATAGGTATTAAAAGCAAAAACATAGTCTCAGTAGAGCGTCAGTGGCTCATTGGTGTGGACTGTTGCCTTCCGATCTAGAGAGCGCAAATTCTAATCCCGCCTCAAACCAATGTCTTCGTACGTGGCTAGCCTGCGATTGGGCTCGCAACTATCGGCGGGAGGCTAGCGGAACCGTTTCTCCGGATCCCGCCACCCTCCAGAACTAGACGAAATAGACAGTGGCACTGTGACTCTGGAAACAGTACACCGTCTACGGCAACTGTAAAGACTCACTCTTCTTTGGCTACTTAAGGGAAATGGGGGTGAAATACGAGTGCTTGGCGCCCCGCTGCGTCCTTGAAGGTGGTCACCAGCCACGGCCGAAACCTACCACCGGAAAGCTTTTCACTGATTTTGCACCACCAGGGATCACGTATAGGGACTCGAGGCATAGGGACTGACGCTAGTCACATTGATCCCCAAAAACTCCTATCGAAGCAATTTTAATAATAAGCGGACTCCCTGGAACAGCACATAGGCTACGTTGTAACGTAACGTTTCTATAGGCAGTTTTACTCTGGGGGAAAATCTCATACCGCGGGTAATACAGGGGACCTAGACAGTAAATAATAATTATTTTTCTAAAAAACTAATTTCATCAACAGGATTCTAACTAAGAAACCTGTAAACTTAATATGAGTTTCAATATTTACGTGCTGAAACTGTGTTTCCTATAATCTTCGTTCGAGACCGTTTGAAGTGCATTTGGCATGTAACACGTGCAATTGAGTTACGACTCACTGCAAGCGGCTTATGACCGTAAAGAGTTTCGATATTGTTCACACGAGAGGCTGTACGTCTATAACTTCTAGGCTAAGCCATTTCAATGCTTAAACTTACGCTCGTGACCTAAGAGTTTACTTCGCAATATAGATTTTTAAGTGCAGTCATTGACTTGAAGGAAGTTTTAGTACCCTGTTACCGATGCCGTGGAGCTTATAATAGTTCGCGAACGCGAACGTAGGTTATAGCTGTCCGCTGTAATATGCTCGCCAGAAGGGTCGCACGAGGGCCGTTACAATTACGCTTTTAAAGCATATTATAATAAAATAATAAACTATTTATTTGCACCAATTAACAGTTTTACATATAATGTTTGAAACCCTGGCTGCCAAACTAGTATAAACTGTGTTGTGAAAGCCAGTGTCTTCCCTAAAGGATTGCTTTAACAATAAGTACCTACATCATAATAAACAATAATACAAAGTTTAATAAACATGCTAATAACAATCGTTAAGATTCTAATTGTTTAAAGTAAAGAATAATAAGTTATTATAATAATAATAACAAGGAAGAAACAAAATAATAAAGCAACAAAACAAATTACATTAGTTTGTGTGTGCGTGTGTGTGTGTGTGTGCGCGTGCGTGCGTTTGTATGCGCTATTGAGCGTCATATTACTCGTGCGTGCTGTGGATGAGCTGCATGCACACAGCGTGCATGCGAGGAGGTGCGGGTAACATTACAATTATGAAGGCGCGCACCGACGATTCCTACGCAATCATGAGAAAGCGGTCCGCCTCCTTGCTATCTTGACTCCGCGCCATCTCCCAACATTCTCCTGAAGGTGTTTCCAGAGCCCCAATGCTGTGCCATTGGGGCATCTCGGTGCTCTGGAAACAACTGATATTGAAATGCACCTATTTTTAAATTATTTTATACTAAAATAAAAACAAAATCCGACAAGGTTTCAGAAGCGCGCTGTGAAAATCACACTTCAAAATATTTTATGTATATACATAATATTACTTGAAAGCACTTTTCAAGTCAAGGCTCACCTGAAATAACACTCGTATCTATTATTGCCGGTACAGTATACGTAATTCGTAGGCACGTGACGATGTCTCCAATTGAGTGCAATTTCCGCCAATCCCGCCTCCCGTTCATCGGCGGAATTGCCGAGTATGTCGAGAATTTTAGACACGGGCTGGCTAGGAATTTGTGCTGCAATTTGACTCTCCCGTATATTTAGTTAGGGAAATGAAAAATTTTTCCACAGTTCCGAGCTCGCGCGTACATGTTCAGATACGATAAGGTTTTATACTTAGTTGAATTTCAGTGCTATTAGAGTCGTGAAATGGCAAATCAAATATTCAATTGGGCCAAGCTTAAGGAAACGCTATGCGAAAAAATTTCACTAGTTCAATATGGCTCCGTCGCTAAGGCATTTCGGAAATACAATTACTTTTACATTAGTTTAATGTTTATTTATATGGAATCATGATTTTTTCCTCCCTCTAACTCTTCAACCTATCGCAGGTTAGATAAAAGAGAGAGAGAGTGGTATTTAATAAAAACAACCTAATTTTTAAATATAACAATTACAAAAAAGATTCTAGCTTTCATACTCCATAGAATTGACAATACACACAAGCTTTAAAATTAATAAAATGTACTAAAATTAACAGTGGGTATTAAATCTTTAATAAAGTATCACGACCTATCAAATTTATAATTATAATCATATGTGATACTTTATTTTAGATTTTACACACGAGATGTAAAAATAGTATTGAATAATGTTCAAACAATGCTTCTTCGGAGTACCAAGTGAACTGATGGCTCGATTCGTTTACCTATCTATGAAATAAATAAATAAAAATAGAATATAAACAAACCCGACTGCTAAAAATACCCACTGAAAAGGAAAAAAAGCACTCATTCCTACGCTTGAAAAACACAGCCTTCCTGGGTCAGTCGGGTAAATAATATCGGGTTGTATTATGTACTTTTAAAATGATATTATATACTTTCATTTCAAAACCCCAACACTATCATAGCGCTTTAAACATTCGGAGTTCATTTTGTCTAATTCTTTTTTTGTAATTTAAATGTTTTGGACTTATACTAGGTACCTACGACGATGACTTTTAACATAGAAAAATACATAGAACATGTATACTGTGTATTACTGTATATTATGTTTTACTTTATGCCTACAGATTATATCTTAATAGTTATATTACAGCATTAAGTCCAGTTCATAATTTATCAAAAATTGCCTAAGCTTGGGAGATAAAATACTAAAGAACTGAATAGAATCCAAATCTGTGGATTTATATGTTTTAATAAAAATAACCTCGAATACGTGTATTTAATGAAATAAAATATCTTTTCCTTCGGTATTCTAATCTACCCCAAGAAGGAGGTCGAAGGCTAAAGCAATTAACTCTAGAGCTTGCAAAAACGGGTTTGAAATTTTACCTACGTAAATATTTTACTAAGGCATAAAATAATGCTTCTAGTTCAATGATAATATTATTGACATAAATTGTAAGGGGAATACGCGAAGCTATTTACTAGTAGTTCTTAGGTATACGTTCATCAGGGTTTTGAGTATTAATAATAGTTAGTCTCCAAAGACCTCGTAAACTTTTATGTTAGGTTACTGCACAGAGATTTACAATCACACATTTTAATCAAGCCTCAATTAAGCTTAGGCTCTAGAGTTTGATGACCCATATGGTTTTAATGGTTAAGAAGTCGGCTATCACAGCAAGGGTTCCTGTAGAAGATGTAGAGCTATTGTTCTATTTATAATATAATCTCATTAACCCCGACGCAAAAAGAGGGGTGTTATAAGTTTGACGTGTCTGTCTGTCTGTCTGTGGCATCATAACTCCCGAAACGCATGCAGCGATTTCATTTAGTTTTTTTTGTATTAAAGTGACTTTGGTGTGTGTTCTTAGATATGTTTGATGAAAATCGGTTGAGCCGTTTAAAAGTTGTGAGGAGTGAAAGTGGGGAGAGTAACCGAATGACTGCAAATATACTTGGACTCAAATGAAATAAAAATATCGACGATTTCATCTCTGTTACTTAATTAGACTATTTGTATTTAAATTGTTAGTTTAAGAGCGGTCCCCCAACGCGACTTTTTTTTTAGAATTATTTATAGATTCTTAGGTACTTTGACATTAAGTTTCTTTAATTATTTTTAACTTTTTAAAGGGAAATTACTTAATTCATTTAAATTTTGACCTTAACGTGTCATAGAAAAGGTGCAAAATCAAAAAAGCACGAGTACACTACTATATCATTATGGCAAGGGAAATTCTGCCCAACTAATTTGACCGAACCGAAGCTTTCGAATAAACTGGCATGGGCAAAGTTACGACGCGGACACTTTTTGAGTGACATTGTGAATCTAGCTAGTTTATTGTTTATTTAATTATTTAATTTGTCACCAAATGTATAGGTTAATATTCATTAACCTATACATTTGGTGACAAATTTATAGTACTATATTATGTTCCAAACATTTTTTTTTTGCAATATCATAGAGCAGAGAAATAACTGACTACTCTGATTTAACATCATAACATCACTAATTTACTATTCCCTATCAAAGTATTATGTCTTAGACAAGGAACTTAGAAAGTAGATAAAAACCATTTTCTGACAGGATTTCGATTTAATTTTGTATGTGTTAATGACCACTTTTTCCATAGCTGTGCTGGATGGTCTATTCTATTCAATCTATCGCAGTCCACTGCTGGACATAGATCTCCCCTATTTTGCGCCAGATTTCCCGTCCTCCACTTTTTCATCCAGCCTCACCAGCGACCTTTCGCAAGTCGTCGGTCTGTGCCGGAGGGCGTCCTACGCTACGCTTGCCGAGACACGGTCTCCACTACAGAACTCTTCTGCTCCAACGGCCATCGGTTCTGCGACATACGTGACCAGCCCACTGCCACTTCAACTTGCTGATCCGGCAGGCTATGTCGGTAACTTTAGTTCTCTTATGGATTAAATCATTTCTGATCTTATCCAAAAGAGACCCCGAGCATAGCCCGCTCCATTGCGCGTTGAGTGACTTTGAACTTGTGAACCAACCCCGTAATCAGTGTCCATGTCTCAGCTGCGTATGTTAATACGGGTAGGATGCATTGTTTAAAGACCAAATGAGACCGTATATGAGGCTAATAATGGATTCAAGGTCCTTCTACTGTCTATTTCTTAAATTGTTAATCTGAGCCAAACAAAGGTGACTCCTCGCCTCTCCTACTTGCCGTGCCCTGCAGGGTCCATAAATGAATAATTCCAGAAAAGCGATTGCGCATATTCGCCCACTGGCTTGGCGAGTTGCTGAAGTTGCAGCCGTGAAGAAATCACGTGGTAGGCCTCTCCTATTCGTAAGACGTACATATGTAGGTGATCTTTTTTTACAAATACTCTAGGTGAGTAGATGTGAAATGATAAAATCTGTATAAAGTTGCCCTTTATAAACAAAGGCAGCAGTTATTGATACATTAGTAGATTGTGGCACCTGCAATGAACTACATAATAGTGAGCCTAAACTAATTACTATGTAATGTCACCTATTTCTCTCCAAACAACTAACATTATGATATTTATAAACATTTGGATTTATTTTTATGGTTATGAAAAGAAGATGATTTCGTGCAAGAGAAGAACAAAGGACTTATCCATTGTAATGTATATGTTTTGTTGATAAATTATCACGACGAAAACAACCAACAATACAATATTATATAATTGATTACAATTGTATATATCTCCTCAGTATTTTGGAATAACCTCACACACTTCCTTGAGCAAAATTCACATTTCTCCACACCAAAGTGTATTCATATTGTAGCAGCATTCATTATATTATGCTAAAGCAGATTACATGAGGGTTGAGGCAGTGGAGCTGAACGTAATGAAATCAAAACGCGTTTTTAGGGATCCGTAACCAAATGGCAAAAAACGGAACCATTATCGATTCGTTAAGTCTGTCTGTCCGTCCGTCCGTCCGAATAACACAACCCCTTTTTTCTCCGAAACTATAAGCACTACACAATTCAAACTTTGTAAGTATATGTATTCTGTAAACCGCTTTACGTTTTAATAAGAAACTTGAAAAATAAATTAATATTTTGGGGTTCCCCATACAAAAAATTTTTTTCATCGCACCCCCACGTGTAGGGTATCAATGTGTAGACCTCAATACCAAGGTTTCTAATATCATTTTTCTTTAAATTCAATAGTTTGCGCGCGAGACACTTCTATAGTTGAAAAAAGTGTCCCCCCCCCCTCTAATTTCTAAACTATGGGGTTGATAAAATCGAAAAAAATATATGATTTACATTACCATAAAATCTAACAACGAAATTTAGTTTGTAAATAAAATAACTTTATTTAATGTTACATGCTGCTGCGGAACCCTCAACGTGCGAATCCGACTCGCGCTTGGCCAATTTTTTTTACGTAATATAGGTACTAAATATACCTCTGTATCCATGGCTTCAGACAATGTTTTATTTGGTAGGTGTCTCAGAATCAAGTTTGTTGATACAAATGTAAAATCTCATTTATTAATAAAATAAAATTTTAATATCGAGAATTTTTGAGAATAATTATCTTCTTAAACAAAAGCTTACTTACGGACTAGGTACTTTTGGAAATAATCTGGTATTGAATCTGTTAAAAAATTCAACCCTGTTCCCACATAGCGAAGGGGTTCCTCCTGAAAATTTAGACCGGGAACTTTAAGAAAAGAAAACTCTCTGCTCTTAATCTTCTGTAACCTCAATAGAACCATAAGTACTCACGACTACCTATTATACCTTAATACCTTTTAGTTTTATCACCAAGTTATTTATACCTATGTGTAGTGAACTTACATTATGTAGCGCAGAATATGTCGTTACCAGAATAACATAAAACGCCGAGCATAGCTAAAACTAGTTTTGCTAAATCATTTTAACTGCTGCCGCAACGAACGGAGTCCCTTGTCGATGACAGCGCCCCCAATAAATATAAGTAATCTGGGCATTTTCAAGTTGCGTACAGCATTCAGTACACACAATAGCTTCTGAACCGTTGTTGTTCGGATTTATTTGGGGGTGTACGTCCTACGCAATCACTTTTGTAAGATAACAAATACGTTACAGGATTAGAACATGTACATGGAATAACATCATGTTTTTCCTTGTTTACTTTATTTGCTTTGATGTCTAATATGCATTGTGTAAACAATATAAGACGTATAAAAATCATTTATTCTTGTGAACTTAAAGGTAAATAATGCCTCTTGTGAATAAAAATGCAAACGAAATATTAAATGGAATAGGTACGATTTATTTATACAGGTTGTTATCAGTTGCATATAAAGTATAAAAAGTTGTGTGTAAATTTAAACGCCTTCACAAAAAAACGCTAATATCATTTTTTAATATTAAAAATAACATACCAATTTTAATTTGACTGAATTTAAATACAATGAATCCGCTTCCATAATGTTGTAATATTGTGTCATTGTTTAATCACCACCTTTTCTCGATTAACAACATTAATATCGACCCAGGTGGTACCAGGTTCGATCCCCGGGCATAACAAACATTTTTCTGCTATCTATAATATGTATGTATTTCCAAAAAATATATTTAAGTATGTTTATCACTTGCTTAGTATCCATATTACAGGTTAAATGCTTAGTTTGGGTTTAGGTAGCACTGTGTAATACGGAGAAAAATAATTAAATGAAAAACAAAAAAGTAGCAAAATGAAAAATGTTATACTTATTTTAGGACTTAAACCCCATTAGGGCTAAAGGGGGGGGGGACTACCTCCAACTAAACTTCTCTTAGCAGTCGTGCTTGCTTGAATTTAATCGGCACTTAACATAGTACCTTATAGAGTACTTGTTTGATACGTATAGATTCTATTTTCCTATTGTGCACATAGTAATTGCATTGTTTATCTAAGATCGTAAGTCATATATTAATTGTGTAAGACATCGTCACGATATTAGGTTTGTCATAAATAGCCATGACTATACTGAGAAAGAACTTTTTATAATGTTACAAAATATTTCACTTGATAACGCTACTATGTGTTTCGCAAGCGCTCAGCGCTCACTACAAAATTGTATAAATTATAAAACTTTCAAAGAGTCGGGTTATCTCTGGCGAACCGGGTGCAGTAAACGAAGGCGACAAGTTTGGATAAAGTTCAGTTGGATCATGTTGCTCGCCACAATTATAACGGTATCAAAAGTGTGTTCAAAAGCAACATCTTTAACCGATTTCAAAAGTTAGAATTGTCCCAAGGCAACTAAAAATTATGGACTTCTTTTGTGTCAAAGCCAAGTTCCAACGGTAGATAAAACTTGTGCAACATTAATCGGTGTTGAGTTCACTCCTGTTTAGCATATAAAATGGTAGGCGACGGTGTTATTTTTCCGCGACGGCAAACATTAAAATGCAAATAGGCGGCATGTGCACAACCTCCACAAACGCCTGCCCCTTTGATGCACTTTGAAGCGACATTTTCATGAGCTTGTTTACGTAGGTTACCTGGATGTGGGTGTTAATCTCGGAAGAGTCGCGAAATGTGCGCGACGAGTCTTTTTAGAATAATAGTAAGTGTTTTTACTAAACAAACATCCGTATTCTTTCATTTTTATTGAATAACTTCCAAAATTGATTGATCACTACATATTATGGCGCAATCTTATATATTGACATTTTTAATTTTGAGAACTATACTTAATAGAGTAAAATTTAAAAAAGTTTATGTTCATAGCTTCACTGAGTTCTTTAATTCAGTTTAGGTAATCAAATAATAAACCATTGAATATTTAGGTATACCATGAATATACATTTTAGTTTTTCCTATTTCTACTACGGTTCCCGGAACTTGGCTCTTCTTTTTCTATTAATTCTTCGTCAATTAACAAATCGAAATTACCTAACGCTTCTACACTCGGAAGTTTATTCCAACGCACATCGGGAATACCATCTGGTGGTAATACTAAAGAAATAATGTTATCTATTAATTTATACTTAAGAATCCTATCGTTGACAGTAGTTGAGGTCAAAGACGGCGATGCGTTGACTTCAACAAGCCATGGTTTTAGCTGATTGTCTATTATTATATCATATCCGTAACATTCAAAGCAATGCCTGTCATTTGCCATAACTGAGGCAACAGCCTTCAAGGAGTGCACTATCAACCACTGCATAGCGGCAAATAACTTTTCCGTCACAGCGCGGCCGCGGCTCCCTTCTAAATATAGTCTCAAATTTTGCACACTCATTTTTCCGCCATGTATACTGTTATAGTCACCACCGTGCTTCTGAACGCTGACATTAGTGAGGTGTACGTACATGTTATCCAACTCTGTTACACTAGTATCGTATTTCACAGTACAAAACCTACAAAAGCCAAGTTGGAATAAATACGCTTTTAGAGGTCGGAAGAAGTAACTAATACGTAGAGTCTAAGGTCGAACTTTTTGCCTCCTATTAGTAACGGATTGTCTATGTATCGGGAAATCACGTAGCTTTCTTTGCTCAGTTGCGGTGAAAGGGAGTTTTCGCCTCGCGGGACCATTTCTTCAGCTTCGATAGTTTGTTTATAAGAAAAATTCCAGTACCCTGAGATTTGCCGCACGGCTTCATAATCCAAGTACTCTGCGGGGATTTGCGATATTCTTCAACGAACATGTTGTAGTCTGCCGGAAGCACAAAGGTGACTGGTACGAAGTCGAGGTGAACATAACGAGTGACGACTTGTCCCCCGTGCAAAATGACTTCGGCTTTTTCCGCCAACGGGCTGCCTTCTCTTTCTAATTCTTTTCGATATCTTTTGATATTTTTACAAGCAAGTCTTTTCTAGAAAGCTCGTAATGGTTTGGGAAATGATTGATTATTTGATTATCATTCATTCGGTAGCCACTTTCCACGCTGAAAAGATTCCTGCACGTTTGCGTCGACGCCCAATAAAAGTTCCACTCGTCGTCCGGTCCAACTTGGTTCCACCGCGTCTCTCGAAATTGCTCATCAGGACCGACTTCTCTAGATCCGTGCAAAAGTTTACGCGACATCTTTCTACGGCAGGAACGTTGACTCTACCGTAAATACTGCAGGCTATTTTTTTAGCGTCTTGATTCATAGTTTCCGCACCCGTGCAAGTGAAAACTTGGTCATATCGACCAAATATTAACGGGACAGGTGCGTGGTTGTCATGGAGTTTAGTAAATATTGGCTGCTATTGGCCGATATCCAATCTCGTTTCGCTATGACTACGTGTAAACATTGTCCGTATTGATTTTTGATGAGTTTTTGCTGGTGTAGTGTGTATACTCCTGCAAAATTACTGGTACAGTATTAAATTTCCACAGGACAAACTTTCGTGAGTGCTCACGTAGGTAATAGATAGCAACCATAAAATGGAATTTTCATTATAGTATCACACATGTAGCACAATCAGTGCTACATGTGTGAATAAATAACCACAGATTAATTATTCTATTTTTATGGTTTTTATAATTTATATTTTAACTTTCGCTTCTTGATTCTGTGGTCGTGAGCTACAGGACATGATATGATTCTAAAAGGCTATTACTGCTGGCTTAGGACATTGCAGGTTGTATCATCTGACTGTCTGAAAAATTATTAATAAGAGCGGAACAGTCAACCACAGATATAATAATCCTTCGGATACCATTAAAAACTATTATAATTGAGGCATTTTACATTAATAGCAAGGTTTTTTTTATGGTTTACTATAGACCATGTTTATTGTAAAACTTATTTTGAGTGTATACTTTCCAATGCTCTACCGAGCTCTCACAAATCTTAAAAGTTTGATGACAAACATTGCTCCTCCACCGTATTTTCAATTTGCAACGAAAAATATACCGTTTGTACTGCATGAAAAAAAGTCCACAGACGAGTTCTTTGAAGATCTGTCAGCCTCTTATCTCCGAGATGGGTCGGGAAAGGGGCGCCTTTCGCGAGTTTCCTTAATAGTTACCTCATGTTAATCAGAGAAACCGCGGTGCACAGATGTCAGTTCGGCCAGAGTTGTTCTATGCTAATGACTTTTGTTTCAACGTAGATATAGTCTTAACTCCAAAGAATTCATTTCCAGCGATTCTGCTGAATTGGTTTATTGTTAGGTACTAAATATGTTTTATTTTATGGGTTAATAAGTTTTGCATGTTCTCTTACTAGCGCTATCAGATTGCTATTTTCTTATATCATTACAAGCAATCTTTACGCTGTTACGCTTGTGTCCGTAGTTGTATTCTTGTAGTCTCGTATATATGGGTAGTAAAAAGATCTTCATTCGGAATTCATTCGATGAAACGAATTGTATTCAAACGAACAATTATTTTTTACAAATGATTTTTTTTATATTAGCAATCACATTGCTTAAATTAACAAAAAAAGATAGAATAATTCAATGCAGTTTATTGGATTCTAATTTCAGGTTTTAAAGCAGGTTGTGATAAAACATTTCCTGTTAATAATTGGTATTTAGTAAAATAAAATGTTGTACCTAACTAATTGTATGCTGAACAGTTTACCCGACCCCACTATTAAAACAGGTGACCCACGTATATCAATTATTAAGCCGCAGCTAACGTTGACTTTTGTGGGATGCGGGATTTATTTAATGATATCAGCACTTAGTTACCGTTGACCTCGCTAACGAAGGGCCGCCCGGAATGCCACCTGTGCATCATTAAAGCAGTCATAATAGAAGGCATTAACCACTCTGGCCTCTAGTAAAAGCTTTCCCTGATACATTCAGTTGTAATGAAACCTGTACTGGACGCAGTGACCCCTTTCATACATTAATTGATACGTCAACGTGCGAACGAGTTCAACGAGCTTTTATACAAACGGCACTATGCATTAATAAATAATGGAACATCAGATCGATGATATTATTTTGGCGTTTATCTGCAGTTTGAATAAGCTACTTATGTAAGAACCAATCTACTGATTACATTGTAATCCCTCTGTTACACTCGTGTAATTAAATAGGTAATCTACAGTAGCTACTCGCCTTTGGACGGTAACGTTGTGGTTTGTTTGCTTATCTTACTAATCTTACGTATGTTATACTTATTTCATAAAAAGGTATACAAATAGTTCCACCGGCAATGATTTGCAGAACAGAAAATATACTTGTAGATTCAAAGACTTTTCTTACTTTTATATGTGTTCTGTGTAAGGAAGGCGTTTATCCTACTGTCTGGTCGACCGATAAGATAGCAGGGTCGGGTTGAATTAGGTATGTTATGCTATTCGTTCCCTTGGGACGCTTCTCAAACAGAAATGGAAACGAGCGAAGTTTTATTATCTACTAGCCAATATCTATCTTAAAGTATTCGATAATGTTTGGATCCATGTACGTAATGATGGCTTATAAAAACTCACCCAATATCCTATGAAATTTGATACTGCAAATACCTAAGAAGCGAACGAGAGAATATGCTGCACGTATATTGGTACCGTTATGCCTTGCTTGTACTTTAAATATATAGAATTGTATACGTAACTCAAAATATTAACCCCCCAAAAATACACGATCACTGAACTTACAAAAAATTCCTTTAAATCTCCTTACCAACTCCGTTCATTTACATTAGGAGTAGCAAGGCCACATCAGTACAGCAATTACTGCTTTACTGTTTGAAACGTGAATCTAAGTAAGAATATTTACAAGTTGTGCCACATTCAAAACCAAGCACTTACTCTTATTATAAACTGTTATTTCAGTGCAGGTATTGAGCATTCACGACTGTGAAATTGTTTGAAACCCGACACCCGTGGTGTGAGGTGGAATTTATATTTTCCACGACGTCACCCCCTATTGAGCGCTAAAGTTTGGGGTTGAGGTATAAATCTCGAGGCACGTCCGCCGCGACACTTTGAAAAGACCCCTTGTCTTTTGCGTTTTACAATCGTACCTAGAGATTGTCTTTTAATGTATTTACTTCTATTTCTTGCTTTATTATTTATGAAAACGTAAATGAATGTAGATGGTTTAAACCTACATTGAACTTCTATTTTTTAGAAACAGATGTTATGAATCCCAAAATGCAACCTTTAAAGCGTACACCAAAATCCCTCAATACTGAAATTTATTAAGGGCGAATAGAATTTTGTCGTTTTAGTAAATTGTTATTTAGTATAGATAAAATATCAACTGAAAGCCTCTCCTCGACTATATACAGCAGATTCAAAAGCAAAAGTACCTATAGGATGCTGGTACATACACCTTTTACATAAGCAAGTGCGATGGCTGTGAATAATGACTCAATTTTTTCCAGTTGTAAGTACAAATAACGAAATCATAAGGAACAATCAGACTTTCTTTGTCTCTGTCTGTCTGTCATTTAAAAACATTTCTCGTAATATTCCAAAAACCAAACATTTGCCATTTAGAAGAGTCATACATTGAGTGTTAAGTGTGTATGCTAGTAATAATGATTTTATTATTAAAATTAGCGCTTACTTCACTTAAACCATAAAAATAAAGTAAAAATACCAGTAAATACTAAATAGGAGATTGATTTAATATAAGTTTTTATAGGCAATTTTTTTTTGTATCTAAATACTACATAACCGCCAATTAATACCACTTGGTCGGAATCGAATCCATCCATCCAGTATTTCCAGACAAACAGAAAACCTATGATTTCTTTCAATTATCCGACTACGCAGAAACTTTAATCCATGGCATTATAGTAAAAATCAAAACTTTAGATTGTGAGGTGAAGGTTAAATGTGAAACTTAAGTGCAAAAGTGTAAAATGCATTTCGTTAATAGTATATAGATATTATAATATAATTTTCATTCTTATATCACTCCAGCTACACACTAAATTAAATAAATTGACGAATGTGGAATTTTCTCTCCACTTATCGTATAATGTTTAAAAGGCAACACAAACATTCTCAGAGCTATAATTAAACAGTCCTTCTTGAATCTGTTTTTCTTTTGCTTTCTGCCCCTTCATGACTCGGCAGAAGCTTTATTCTAATTACTGTGCTCTAAGTGCAATTGGCTTGGACTAGCAGTTTGACACAAATTGGATGGCTATAGTTCAATTATGTACTTTAACAAGCCCCACATCAATGTCACGACCCGTTTACCTCTTAGTATTCCTTAAAACTTTGTAACAAGGTATATCTGGCAGGCAATTTGTAGACCAGGAAAAAATTGAAGGCTATAAAGCCATCAAATTAGATGATGTTTATGTGAAAATAATAATAATTTTATACACTTTATTTTATAAGATTAGTAAATACCTAGCCAAATCAACTTTGATAACTAAAGAAAATTCTGGCGAAAAGTTAATTATCAAACACTTAAACTTTAGGTTTTGAAAACACTTCTGCAAAATATTAAATTTATCTAAAGAAAGAACAGACATGTATTGTTAATATTAGTTTTGAAACTTTAAATTGCAAATTAGTTTATTATTAGAATGATTTATTAAAATAAATTTAAGTATAAATATTTATATAAGGTGATAAACTTAAGTTTGAAAAACTAATGAAGACATACTTATTCATTTGTAATTCATTTATAAAAGATGTAAAATGGTTACATATACGCCTTTAATGCAGTCATGTTAATTTAATATATTGTCTAAGCAAATATTTTTGAAAAATATAATATTACAATAATTTACGTCTTACTAACGGCTTACGCTTCCCTCTACGATTCCACTTGTATTATCGGCTTCAATAACCACAGGCAGGCATTTCAGACGACACATCTGGTGTAATGGTTGAAACATCGGCTCGTACACCAGGGTTCTGATTCGATCCCGGCAGTAAAATATTGTGTGCATGAACATATCTGTTTGTATTATCTGGGTGTTTTGTATGAATAATAGGTATGTATTAAAAAAAAGTCATATGTATGTTTATCCGTTTTTAGTATCCATATTACAGGCTAATTTATTGGAGCTAGATGGCTTGTGTGAATGTCTGTGGATGTTTATTATATTTATTTCAATGGATACATCAAAACTCTTCAGTTCCCATATCCACCAACGCTGATCAAAAAATCATATTCACATGAACACTTACGTCTCAATAGGACTATAATGGATACTATATAGATTGTATATAGGTATAAAGTGGAACAATAATACGTACAAACAGAGACAATAGGAAGTTTGCCCGCAATACTGTAGATTGCGTAGTAATCGAGTGGCGAACTTATCTAGAACACGAAGCCGTAGCTTACTCGAGGCATTAGTATCTTAGTACTTAGATTTTGGCGAAGATTGTTCATGCCGTTACGAATAAAAGTGCTATTTACTATTAAATTGAGTCTTCTAATAATTATAAACCTGGAAAGACAAGGTATAAGGCTTCTGTATGGTATCTCACTTCTTGTTTTCGCCACTAGCGACTTCGCTTTGCGCCATGCTGAAAACTGGGCAGGTAGTTAAATTACATAGTATTTTGACTGAACATGGCCACAAGTTAACCATTGCACTTTGTCACTTTTTCTGATTACTGCATCTTTATACAAGGAATTGCGACGTAATGTATTGTTATATTGTTTTAACCTTTTGGCCGCAAAAGTCGTCTATAAATGACAAGCACTGCGTGCACTGAAACCAACGTCATCAATACGTGAGAAAACACGGGCTATTAAAAATATCAAAATACTTTTGAAAAACGATTAGTAGTTAAATAACATAATATTTTGACTGAACACGTCACAAGTTAACTATTGAACTGTGTTACTTTTTCTATCTGGACGGTAGCTAATCACAACCAGGGGTTAAATAGTATTAGGTACTATAATGATTCACCTTCATTTTTGTACCAGAAAATGCGAAATATTATTGTTGTAATACTGTTTTAAACGATGGCGGTAAGCCCCATATATATTCCAATCCACTTGCAACTTTAAATTAAACCTAGTTCTGTTTGAATGATCAGATCTTAAGTACCTATTAAACTAAAAGATTACTATGAGTAGAGATGATGTACTATAGGTTGCTTGTCCTTTTATTTTCAAATATGAATAAAAATTAAACGAAGCGTAGTTAATTTATTAATTTTTATTTTACTGTCTCCGTAGTCGAGTGGACACTTCAGTGTTCAGCTAAGGTCGCTGCGTGATCCGGGAATCATAAATGATCGGTCCAAAGACGTTTCCGTGCTTTGGAAGGTACGACAAGACATTGTCCCTGGCTATAATCTTAAGATGGGAGTAGTTACACCAATTCGCATTAGTTACGACCCATTTCCCATAGCTACGGTCTACGGGCCTGTACCTGCATCGGCCTTTTTAGGCTGTAATGATCATGATGTTGATTAATTTTTAAAGTAAATTATCTGTTAAGCGCATAACAAATGAATCTATCCTTGAGAAGTCATATTAAACGTAAATCTTATACACATTACCTAGCATTGAACGCTTGAACAATGATAACAGGTGCATATTCAAAATAACTTATTTCTCTTACCATCATTCGATTTGCCAAATGATTCGGAAGAAGGTGATAGTTTCCGGTGCCATAATAATTTATTAAATGGAAAATGTGGAGAATCTTTAACATATTTTTCCTACTTTCAGGATTACCCATGCTTACCCACGACACAAATCTGTGCAGGTAATGGTTGAGACCTAGGGTTCCGGTATCACAAATATGTCTCTTTGTAGTAATGGGTGTTACCTATGTATAATATAAATATATGTATTTACAAAAAATACGGTGAAGGAAAACATCGTGAGGAAACCTTCATGCACGCCTGCGAAGAGATTCGAAGGTTGTGTGTGAAGTCGTCCAATCCGCACTGGGCCCGCGTGGACGACTAAGGCCTAATCACCCTATACGTAGGCTCGTGCCCCTCGGTGGGGACGTTTAATGAGCTGATGATGATGATGACAAAAAAATAGTATATATAAGTATATTACCCGTTGTTTAGTACCATATTACAGACTAGATGCTAAGTTTCTGCACCGTCTCTAATATGTTGTGTGAATATCAATAAAAAAATACCTATTATGTTTATTAAAAATTATTCAATGCATTTTTCCTATGATGAACTGGACTCTAGTTTTATATGAATACTGAGTTAGTACATACAACTTAGGTAACTACTAAACGCTATAAGCAATCTTAAGTAATGTAGTAGTTTACTCATATTAAAAGCGAATCGAATAATCCCTCAAATTTCATATTGCCATGAATATTGGAGCGATGTAATTAATCTTTAGCACTCCGTTCCAACTACTCTTAGTTCACAGAGTAGATAAAAGTCCAAAACAAGTAGGTACTTACTATAAATATTTAGTAAGAAGGCGCTTTAAGTAAGTGGTAATTTATATATATTGCGGTACAGCCTGCCTCTTGGTATTTAGGTCACGTAGTTTATGTTTATCTAAGCAGAACATTTTCAACTTTTAATAAAAAACATTTACGTAATAATGAATGTCTTTTACCTACTAATATCTAGTTACGTATGAGGTCAGTTAGAGTACGATAAG
Source organism: Leucinodes orbonalis (assembly GCA_019425675.1). Classification (NCBI taxonomy): domain Eukaryota; kingdom Metazoa; phylum Arthropoda; class Insecta; order Lepidoptera; family Crambidae; genus Leucinodes; species Leucinodes orbonalis. The sequence goes on from PQWD01003123.1 coordinate 110,591, forward strand.
TCAATGGTCTTCGCTGCTTTTATGGAAATTTATATAAAACGACATCAACGGCCGTTAGTTGGTTTGAAAACTTTGATACTAAGATGTTGCTCTCTGTCTGTCTGTTTATTAAAAAAAACCAACACCTCTTCTCCGAAAAGATATCTTACAGACTGAGAACGCAGTGAATGCAAGAAGCTATTTTTAACAATGGTGGTTCGTCTTTGACAATTACTTCTTACGTGATTATAAGACAATGACGAATCTAGGATAGAGCAAGCTAACTTATCAAAACCCTATTAAATTTATATATAAATTCGCTATAGGCAACAACGAAAACTGACTCCGGCAATGAGTTTCATTGATTTGCTATACGAACAAAGAAAATGTATGGATTAGAAAAGCTTTATGCGTAAATTTGGAATATCATGCTCGGAGTTTTGTCGTCGTATCTTTAGTAATTGTTAACCCTGTGAAGCGTTTTAGAAGAGATAATGGGAATAACCCCTTTAAAAAAGTGTGTGAGCCGAAATTTTTATTCATCCATTTATTTATTTGAATTCTATTAGTGGCGATCTTCACTTTCATATATATATATTTTAATAAGTAATGCGAAATACAAATTAAGTTATATAAGCATTGAGCCGTTTTTACGCATGCATATATCATCATGGGGAGTGTTCTGAGGAATTACTCGAACACGTTCCAGCTGCCACATTTCCCCACCGCACTTCGAGGCAAAACTCAAAATTTCATCCTCACCACCTAGATGAATGGAAGTCTCGATAGTGCGTTTTTGTCGTTATTCTTGCCACGAACGACGAAATTGTGGAATCAGTTACTGCCGGAGATATTTCCTGAGCGATACAACCTGGCGACCTTCAAAAAAGAGCGTATTCTCTGCTGAAAGGCCGGCAACGCATTTCAGTGCCCTCTGGTATTGCAAATGTACATGCGGGCGGCGGTGACATTAACCATCAGATGAGCCGTTTCCTCATTTGCCTGCTATAGCATAATAAAAATGCATAGTCCATCCAAGGATTACTGCTAAAGTAAAAGGTTTTATATGTATCACTTAAACGAAGGATTAACAATCGCATTAACACGGCGTTTCCTCTAAATGAGCTCTCCCCGAACTTTAGCGAGACATCTTATGACAGACGCAATTTTAACGTGCAAATTAAATGTTAACATTTAAGCTAGTAAATTTTCGTTAGCGCAAGAAGCCGGGCAGTAACTTGTGCCAGCTTTATGCAAATGTCCAGTATTTAGTGGATGTTACGTAGTAATAACAGGGTTATAACTCTGCGCGCCGCTTGTGGCGTTAAATGGTGTGGAACAGTGATAGGTTGGACTTACTCTACGTATCCATATTATGCGCTCGTAAAATATACAGAAAATGATGTCTTATTCCGATGGCGTTTGCTTGAAACTGGTGGACAATTTCTGTGGAAAAGTATATTTAAATGAACTACTCGTGATATTTTAAGTACGCGGTCAAGCAGTGGCTTTTATGCTTTGGAGAGTTAAGTATCTATTGGGTTACCTTCTATGTAAAGCTCTGGCGGTAAAGTTAAGCGTAAAATGTATGCTGAAAAACTGCTTAAATAGTTTAGTGGTCTCAGCATTGGGTTTTGGTCGCTGTTTAATCGTGGGTTGTTCCCCTAGTTTGGTTGGTATTCTGAGGGCTGAATCACCTGATGGTTTCAATAATAAGATGAATACATTAATAGCTACTGACATTCACACAGCGCCATCTAGCCCCGAGATAGGCGTTAAACTTATTTAATAAGTGTGTGTTTACACTCAGGTCACTCAGACCAATACACACATTAATGTTCATCCACACAAATGTGTATACTGCTTGGGGATCGAACCCGGAACCCTTGGTGTATTAGCCGACGTCTCAACTATTACACCAAATAAATCGTCAGAATGAATCCATGGTTCGGAGGGAGCCATCGGTCTCAACTGCCAATATGTCGTTTCATAGAACCGCGGCAGAAACCGTAACGTTGTGTTAGTCGTGCCACTGCCGATTGGCCGATTTCACGCACAACCTTCGAATCTCTTCGCAGGCACCCGCAGGTTTCCTCACGATGTTTTCCTTCACCGTACAAGCGTCGTAAAACATACATATAATTCGAAAAGACATTGGTACGTGGCAGGATTGGAAGGCAACAGTGAACAGTCCACACCTTTGAGCCACCGACACTGTGTGCGTGAATAATATTATTTATTTGTTTTTTACCTATCTTGCTACTCACCAGTGTAAACCTTATAAAATTATAATAAACTTGCAAATTCTCGATACACTAAATACTTTATTAAATGAACTGATCTTGTCGAGTAGAATAAGAGGCAAATGCGACAGACCAATAAGGCTTGATATAAGAGTTTCCGATTAAATATAACTCGAACAATAGGTGAAGTTGATATCCAGCTCTAAACTTAAGACCGTAATTGCTATCAAAGATGTATGTTTATGGTAATATAATAAATATTAAAGAGCATCAACTCACATAATATCAATATTTTATCAAAACGTTTAAGTAATTTTACGTTGTTTAGGCAATCGCATATAGTAGTGAAATTGAGTTGGAGTTTGAGTTTATTAATAAAGGATTCATCATCATCATCATCATCATTACAGCCCAATTATGTCCACTGCTGAACGAAGGCCTCCCCTAATGATTTCCACGCGGACCGATCCCTTGCAGTTGACATCCATCTGCTACCCGCCACCTTAACCAGATCATCCGTCCATCTGGTTGGGGGTCGGCCTACGCTTCGCTTTCCGTTACGTGGACGCCACTCGAGAACCTTTCCGCCCCATCGGCCATCGGTTCTACGCACTATGTGCCCTGCCCACTGCCACTTCAACTTGCTAATCCTCTGGGCTATGTCGGTCACCCTAGTTCTCCTACGGATATCATCGTTTCGGATTTTATCGCGTAGGGAGACACCTAACATAGCCCTCTCCATAGCACGCTGAGCAACCTTGAGTCTATTCAAGAGGCCCTTAGTGAGCGACCACGTTTCGCTTCCGTATGTCATAACTGGCAACACACACTGGTCAAAGACCTTCGTCTTGAGACACTGAGGTATTTTGGACGAAAAGATCTGCCTTAACTTCCCGAACGCTGCCCATCCTAATTGGATTCGACGAGAAACCTCCTTCTCGAAGTTGGACCTACCCATTTGGACTACCTGTCCCAGGTACACATATTCGTCAACAACTTCGAGGACAGAACTTCCAACTGATATCGGTATAGGTACGACATGGGCATTAGACATGACTTTCGTCTTGTCCATGTTCATTTTAAGACCCACCTGTTGAGAAGCTCCGTCTAGGGTTTCGAGCATAGTGCTTAAATCCTCCATGGATTCTGCCATGACTACTATATCATCGGCAAATCGAAGATGAGTGATGTACTCGCCATTCACGTTGATGCCAAGTCCTTTCCAATCGAGCAGCTTAAACATATCTTCCAACGCAACTGTGAACAGTTTCGGAGATATAACGTCTCCCTGTCTCACTCCTCGGTGCAATTGGATAGGTTGTGTAAGCTCTTCATGTACACGGACTGACATAGTAGCGCTCTCGTACAGACATCTCAATACTTCGATATAGCGAAAGTCAATATGGCACCGTTGAGGGCCTGAAGCACAGCCCAAGTCTCGATCGAATCAAAGGCTTTCTCATAGTCCACAAACGCCAAGCATAATGGCCGGTTATACTCTCTAGTCTTCTGTATAACCTGCCGCAGCGTATGTATGTGGTCTATGGTGCTGAAGCCTTTGCGGAACCCGGCTTGTTCGGGGGCTGGAAATCATCAAACCTACGCGCGAGACGGTTCGTGATGACTCTGGAGAACAACTTGTAAATGTGCTCAATATTTGTTAAACATTTGTTAGACCACAGGTACCATAATTCTCTTATCGACAATTTAAATGTTATGAAGCTGGTTCCAAAAACCTCATGTTGCAAATAATATGTTTTAAATCGCGCTGTGAAAGACTTATCACTGAAATAATGACATTTGTAATTCTTCTGTAAAAGAAATAAAATATTATGCTTTTTTCAATAATGAAAATATGTCACGCTCAAGAATCTAGAATGGCAAATGGAGATAAATAATTGGTGTCTGAGAAATGCCTGCTCAAGCGTTTCACGCCTATTTTACGAAATATGTGCGATCACACCCGTGTCTCAGACGTAATTTTCGAGGAATCTTCGAATATCACCTGACAGTGTCCTTCGTACCATATGCAAACGATGTCTAAATAAAACGATTTCTTCGACATTATTTCTTGTAAGAAGCAATAATAAATAATTGTGTCAGTAAATTAGGTTCATATTTTATTGTAAGAAATAATAAAACTAAGCAAGGCTTAGTACAATCATATATTGTTATAGCTTGGCGAAATGTTAAGGAAAATTTGAAAACCTCATAAAAACAAACGAATAACTTGCATAATTGTTGTCGCAAATAAAAATTCCTACCATAGGTCTCCGAGTATTAATACAAAAAGCATCCACTTAACTTAAAATGTTTATTTATTTATATAATCCGTTTTTAAATTCGATCATTTTACGTAAGATTTTATACTATCAGATTAGATGCGGTACGAGTATAATGTAAAAAAAATTAAATTCTTATTTCCCCGCCAATCCCGGATAACTAACAATGTACCGACTACCAAGACGACACACAATATTGAGCAAACTTCCGCATATTTAACTTTTCTCATAACAATACTTTCTTACTTAACTACAAAGAAAACAATCTTTCCATGCTTTGCCTATTAGTTACACTGGCAATATCTTAGAAAACAAAGAGCTGTCAAACTTTCCCGCATTAAACTTTTGTCATAACATTATAGCCTATTCGAGTGAATAAACAGGAAACAATATCCATATTTACTTTATTCTTAACAAATAGTGCAGGAAGAATGTAACCTGTTGTTTGGGCGCATGCAGGATTAATTTAAGAAGTTGTGGCTAAGTTAAACCATGTGTCGCCAAGCTTGGCATTTGGCCAGAACAACTTTCTCGGTGGAAAGACAAAGCTATAAATCGCGCATGGTTTGCTGGCTGATAAATTAAAAGTTGGCAACACACGATCATAAGGGAAGTCGTAGACGGATATCGGCCACTATTTATCCTTTGTTTCCGATATTTTCACATTTTATGTGGCGTCTCTTTAAACATTGTGCGCATATAAGAGAATTATTGGGTAGTTCATAGCAGAAAAACCATTGGTGTGATATAAAGCCCCTGTAAAATATATTGAAAAGTATTATTGCGGAATTCGTATTCTGTAAACATTTTTTTATAACTTTCTATAAATTGTGTATAAAATATTAAAAAAAAAACTTTGAAGTCTTACACACATTGTTGCCTACTCTCATTGCCTAACTTAATATTTATTACACAGGTCATATTTATCTATAACATACACAATACATAAATAAAATTGGAGTGTCTGTTTGTAATATTGAAATATTATTTTTCGTGCATATGAATATATATACGTTACATTTTTTAAAATGTTATCTGTCTGTTTGTATCAGGATATCTCTGAAACGGCTGGATGGATTTGATCTGGTATTGCGAATGTACATGGGCGACGGTGACATTTACCATCAGATGAGCCGTTTGCTCGTTTGCCTGCTATAGCATAAAAAAAAAATCAGGACTTTTTTTGGCAGGCAGCTGATATGATAAGGCTACCTGCCATATAAGTCCCATAATGTAATAAGCTTAAGTTTTATCAGCTACTTTTATTTCAGAAAAACCTTTTTATTTAGAAAAAAAATGTTGTTCAGCGCGGCGGCCGCGCGAGCGTGAGTTGCTCACTTTAACATAACTGAACAAAGCGATTTCAGGTTATGTTTTTCTGCGGGAGAATATCTTATACCGTGAGTAATACCGCGGGGCACATCTAGTAATAAATATAATGAACATGAAAAAAATTAAAATTTCAAATCACGTAACCACTAAATGAAAACTGAGGTAACACGTCTTGTTTAAAGGGTTTTGATACTTTTCGATTCATATGCTAAATGCTTTGTACCCCTTCGCTACTGTTGATTATTCCTCTGGGGCATAACTAAACACAACGCGCGTCCGAAAATCAAGTCACGTATCTTGTATTCAACAGCGAATTAATACGCGATTTGCGTATTTCTAAACTTTTTTTTTAATAGTCAGATAAAAGGCTATGTCTATATTTGTTTGTTCTTCATACGGTTTGGTTGATGCTACGATGCTTTAAAATGAGTTGACGCGTCAATTTATAAGAACCTCATAAAATTCACTTGAAATGAGTTTATGAGGGCTTTATAAATTGACTTTCACTTTTTACTTTGATATTGATGTAATTGAATTTGTTGGCATATTTTTGTAATTTTTAATTCACAAAAAAAATGTAACAAATGACTCTTCTTACGATAAAAATAATTTTACATTTTTCAAAGAATGTCATACAAAATCAAACATCAAAATGAGAACGCTGTTAACTATCAAAGAATTGCTATAACATAAAAATATAAATAACTATAAATAATTTCAAAATGATTTGAGCACCACAACATTCATGTCATGTTATTGGACAAATTCACTTGAGATCTTTGTATTTTTTATTGTTAGTTATAATGTGTAAATGGATTTTGAAAAGGTCTTAAGTCAATTTGCCCAAAAATACGATTTATTGCACTCTCCGTTAGGAGGGCAGAGTTGCGAACTACATAGCTGCTTAAATATTACTACCTCATGTAATTTTATTACCAAGTGCCATAATTTATCCATCACAGCAAAAATCCTGACTGATTTTTGAAATAATGTGGTTCTTTTAAGATTTTAAAGGTGCAAGAAAATGTATGTTGCCTTTAATTGTGTGGATTTCTTACAATAGCGTTCAAAGTCAAGCCAAGCATCAAGTCACGAGTGTGGCTAGTTTAATGAATCTCATTGAAGTGAGTCTGCGATTTAATTAAACTTTATAAATTCGCCAACGACCGCCCGCGGGTTCTTTTGCAGATCTATTCAGGGATGGAACAAAGTTCCACAGTGAGTCTTCATTTAACATTTTGTGGCTTCGTGCACGCGCATATCTTAAATCTTTCCTTTAGCAATTGACATTTTATTAAGTAGCGAAAAGCTTCTTATTGCAGTATCATTCTCATCATATTAACCATTTTAACACTGAAACTGTGGTACACATAATCGACGTTATTATATTAAGTATGAATGACCCATATAATGTAATGATTAAGATGCCGATGTCGGGCAATAGGTACCAGCATTTTTGTCTGTATAAACGTGTGTTTTCATTGGTTTGGGTGTTTCTATGTTAATTATATCCATTATATCAGTATATCAATTGCTAAGTATCCACAGTACAAGCTCATTGATTACCAAAATTGGGATTATAAGGCGCGCTGTACAACTAACTCAGGTCTAAGTTTAACTGAGTTGTTCGGACTCTTTTCTATATTATATAGACAGTACTTTTTAAACGGTATCTTTTTATTGAATATCGATATATTTGTATTCATATCGATCGATTGATTATGTTTGTGTTATGTATTTAAGTTTTGTTTTAGTCGCACCAAAATGCTCCTTTTTAAACCTATTTCCTTTTCTCCATTCTAAGGTTGCCGAAAAGAAAGGCCATGTGCGATGGGGCCATCGATTGTACTTGGTATAAATGTTTATATTTTTACAATGTTTTTTGTTTATATTGAGTGCAATAAAACATTTAATAACTGTATATTTTCACATTACCACTATTTATTAAAAGCACCCACGCAACATATTTTTTACAAATCTTTTGGCATCTCGTATATTAACTAATTAAAAGAATCCCGAGAGAATGGGTATTAGTCTTCTCACAACACAATAGAATTGTAATCCCTCATTTACATGGCTTTATCGTGAAAAATAAAATATAACAGCTCTGTAATAACCTCATGTACGAATCTTACATAAATTAGGGTACAATATGGATATTTTGCCACATCCGATGTGTTTCATGAAGCGTATGAATTTATTGCTGGTTCGTTTGTGCTTTTGCAGATATTATATCTTACGAAGAATGTACCCTTGCATTGCATTTCATATATTCGGGAAAACTGGCTTTACTCTAGACCTTTTTTGTCTTAATATTTTTTTCATAAGGACATAGATTTAATTTTAATACACGTACAATATATATTATCAGTGCACGTATATTAATGTTTATTTTCATAAAATTAAGCATAATATTTTATTAAAAAAAGGGATTTGTATTTTAAACACAATATACATTGTTATTGAATGAAATTAACACAGGATAAATTTGAATTCATCATCAAACATTTATATTTTTTAAATACATTTTGTCTAGTGGCCAATGTTTGTATGTATGTTTCGGAAAGTTATAAAGTAAAGGGTTGCATCCAAAAAGCGGATAGTGAATAATATAGGTGAATCAATCGACCGTCCCAAATTTCAAACAATCTGAAAATCCCAAACAAGTTCTGTGTAAATAAATTCACATTAAAAAGGCGAACGCAATAGAGCGCCATTGTTAGCAGCATTGGCATGTACTTCGTATGCTATAATTTTTTGCCGAATACGTTCGACACTGCTATGTACGAGTACCTACCACGCGTTCTAAACGTACCTACCTTGTTTTCATTTGGGAGACAGATTGCGGTATTGTCACGCAAATACGTGTTTATCTGGATTCAGTTTGTGATAGAAACATTTGCCTTCGACGGCCTGGTCTGTAATTTTTTTAATGATTATGCTCATCTTATTGTCAGTTTTCTATTGGGAAAATAAAATGTTCTGTTTATTCAAATAACACTATCGTTTTTTTCTTTATTAAGTAAAAATTGATCGGAAACGCTAAGCCGATTTAACGGGACTTACACTGGTAGATAATAGCTAATGTATTATTTATTACCCTAGGCTTATTTTCCACACAGTCCTTAATCGGTTCGAAAATAATCATGGTGTTAAAATAAGGTATGATTATCAAGCTTACGAGATAAGCCAGGGGTGTTGTTACAGACTAAACATTAACGCAGAAAATAAAATGATTATCTTAAAATATAATTTCGTCATGTATTTATTTATTTCCCTGACGCTTCGTTGTCTAAAACGGCCACATAACGTTTAATTTTCTAACGTTGAAACCAAAAAACAAATACTGTACATGAATCGCCATGGTCTAGTTTTACACAAAACTCAAAAGAAATAAAACCCTTTAAACCCTTACAAATGCGTTGACTCATTATAGGGATGAGCAAAACTTTTATAAAAGGCAAGTCACCTAACGATGCCAACTTAAATAGAGGGCGAACTTAAAAAAACCATTGATCTTGAGTAGATAAGTTAAGGGAAGTGTCGCCTCGCTTGTCGGGTTCGTACAGAGATAAATGATGTCTTCCCAGATGGGCTGCGGCACGTAATAAGGACTTAGGCATTGATTGCTTGTGGAAGGTTTCATGTCGAGGTTGATCGTTGGCCGAGCGTGAAATGATGTGCAACAACGCTTAAATATTCAACGAACTCTCTTTTGGTTTATGGGCTATTTTTTTTCATATATTTTGAAATAATTATGATGATGCATTGGCTACAATTTGTCGTCAACATATTAAAAAACCATATTTTATATATTTGCTACAATATTTCAATATTCATTATGATTGTAGTTATGATTATTATATTTTAATGGTGTTTATAAAAATTCTTAATATAATTGTATTAAATATATACGAAAATATCAATTTGTTTCGTATAAAATATATAGACTATTTACTTCTGAAATATGCAAGCTAAAGATTATGGTCCACTTATAGACAAAATTTCCCTTTGTTAATCAATGCTCGTGGACATTCGTGCAAATCATCAAGGTATGCTTTATATTTAATTATTTTCTGATTTCTTGCATAAAGCAACATAAAACTTAGCTGTTATAAGCAGATTCTAGATGGCCTCATTACAACTTTTACACTGAAACTGTTATAAACATGATGTTCAAAGTTTACATCATTTCAAAATTCTTGACATAAACTTGTCAATAACACTTGGGTGGGTTCTCCTGGGTTCGGTTCATTTGACGGAACTAGATTAGTCTATAATCTGAGATTATTTTTCTTCCCCTGTAACTAATTACGAGTTTTCACTGGTCTTTTCAAGTCAGCTTAACAATTAGACGGAAATCGTCATTTTCGATCGACCACTTTTGTGCATACGAGGTTTCAGGGAGTATTTACCTTAATAGAAAATGCCATTATTTACGCATAAATTAAATATGTACCTAAGATATGAGAATTCCATCTCAACCTGGTAACACGGTTGTTTTCCTTGACTATTTTGAGACAAATATGGTTATTTGTTAATTATAATCTTTCGAACCTTTATCTGATAAAGATGATGAAGATTTAATGATATCTATCTTCTATCTGTTACATGCTATAAGACTTTAAAATGACTTACGCCGTTATATTTTTGCCAGTGTATGCCATATATATTTATGGTAGTTTCCTTGTAGATTTGTATTTAACTTTCTGCTGTATAAATAATATAATACTAAGTAAACTATTTTTTGATTGCTCTCAATATTAATAATTTGTATTATGATTGTTTCCGACAGTAAACTGACTACACAGATTACAATTTTAGGTATATGGGGTACGTACATCGCAAACCTAAAAATATTAATAAATATGACGTTGTCTATCCTGTAATATTTAGATCATATCCGAGTTATAAATGAATTTTCATACATATAAATATACTTAAGAAATATTAGGTATTATACGAAATCTCATTCATATTCAGCGGGAAACGTCAAAGTCAAGATGGTCGCTAATTAATTCGTTGAACACCAAATTAACATCAATTATTCAAATGCTCTTATAAACAGTAATAATTAGACATCAAAGGTATACGGCAGCATTTTGATAATCAGCGTATTTGTCAAGCGTACGAGTATATGAATTTCTGTAACCGCTTCCAGCAAGACAGTTTCATAACATATTAGGAAGTTGAGACCCGTTTGCCGAACATTACGCTCAAAAGTGAACAACGCCCGCGGGGTCACATATTATTAGATACTAAACTTGGATTCCCAGCATACCGGAGTCTCGTTAGGCTAGTTGTGGCACAGCTAATGGGGGTTATGTTTTGGGACAAATAATTTATACCTAAACAAATACTTTGGCTTGCTAAAACTAGAAACTGTAGACAATTTGTCTTTTGAAATTAAGTACTGGGAAACATCAACGAATATGGATATAGCATTACTAAAACTAAACAAAAGCTCTCGTAAATATAAATAATAGCACAGGTTCAATAATGCTATGAATAAATAACAACTATTACTAAAAGTCATAAATTTAATCTGAAAAAGTTAAAAAGTTTGTTTTACAGGTCCCAAAGTAATTTTTGAAAATACGCACCAAAGTAAGCAATAATAAGAAAACATTAAATCCATTACCGTGAAGGAATGTTACTCGAAGGACAAACTAAATGTTCCAATTTTTGCCACGAAGCCCCGGGAGACCTCAACCGCTAATAGAAAAAAGGGCGAAATTTTGCAGTACAACGCAAATGGCTCACAAATAAACGAAAGCGTTCACACAATAGCCTCTAAAACACATAAAAGTAGCTGGCACTTGCTCTGGGACGAGGATAAACGGAATCAAGCTTAGCTACGGACCGGCTAACACTTTACAAGAAACAGTGATACAAGCCATGAAACTATGTACTAATTTTTAAGCGGTGCTTGTATTTTTTTAGATACACACAAACACACATTTACACTTTTGTATAAATCAAATCATACCCACACATTTTTTTAAATATTGTTCTTAAATTGTATTCATATAAGTAAAAAAAAAAATACGTGTGTGTAATACTGTTTTAAGAAGAGCGGAGTTTTCTAATTTAATTATCGCGTTGATGGCTTATTGGTGTGGAATGTTGCCTTCCGATCTGGAGGATGCAAATCCCGTACCAATGGCTTTTCAAATTTTCATAACTATGTAAATATACGTTTATCCGACGCTCTTACGGTAAAGGAAAATATCGTGAGGAACCCTGCGTAAGCCTGCGAAGAGATCCAAAGGTTGTGCGTGAAGTCGGCTTAGTCCCCCTACTGAGATTGCGCGGGAACATTTAGAGTAGCCAACATCCATAGACTCCTGCCCCATTTTAATATATATAATATCTGTACATGGCTCCGCCTAGCACTATTGAGGTTAAGGTTGCAGTGACGTGTGGCTTGGGCCCTTTTGAATAGCTCCTTTCTTTCCTATAAACCCAATATCCTCTTTCAATTACAGACACTTTTTAACAATATTAATCTATAAGTTATTTGATTGTAAAAAAATTGAATTCAACAATCCATTATTAGAATTCCCGACAACTTTGTTGAGCGAATGTCTATAAACACAGGTATACACAAGCCAACAGAACTCTCAACTACAAGTAAATTTGAAAAGTTACACCGCAATTTGCAGTTATCAAGTTGTTACATTGAGAGATTGCGTTATATGAACTGGGACAACGAGAGACGTTAATTTTAACTTGTCAAGCACTGAATAGCAGCACATAAAGCTTTGTTGAAGTTTCTTCTAACGTCAGACTAAAAATCAACATTCTCACGACGATAGTTGTTTCAACAGACTGTGTCAACTGGATATGCTATAACCTGTCACTATCAATACGACGAAATTGAAACTTGCAATGTTGTTTGTTGTTTTTCAGGGGGCTTCAAAATCGTATTCAGTAATAGTTTAAACATCTACTAAAAATGGCTATAAGGGAGAGTAAAAATATTTGTATTCATCATAATCAGCCTTGCTGCCCAGCATAGCTGGGGGGGGGGGGGAGATTAAGCCGTAGCCCACCACGACTCGATGCAGATTGGTGGGTGTCAATGACTACCATCCTGAAGAATGTATCTTACTTTTCAGATAATGCAATGTTCTAACCAAACCATAGATTTAGAATTAGCACGCTACGCTGACATATATATAATATGTCAGCGTAGCGTGCTAATTCTAAATCTATATGTATATACGTATATCCTATATCTATGAACCAAACTATTAATAAGTGCTTCAAGTGACGTTTTTCGAGGGATTCGAACTTACAACCCTGGATGACGAAGCGATATATGCCGAACGTGTAGTCCACGAAGAATAATGCATTGAATATAATTTATTTTATTAATACATTTCATTCATTCATGTTTCAGAGATAGACTGGCCGCTCCGATCTATGTGGGAGTTTGGTAGGCAGCAAGTACCTTTGGTCAAAAACGAACAAAAAAAAATGGAGAAGATGAAATTATACCTAATTTCATCTTCTCCGAGTACATGAGACCTAATATTCGTCGTTTCAGGTGACGGGTCTAAGGGGTATTGATGAAGAATAATCTCTTTATACAGTGACTGTTTTTCTTCAATACTGCTCTGTCATGGTCAGGCGTTGACTCAAGCAGATTGTTTGTAAATGCTTCATTGGTATCAAGTACTGAGACATACCCCAATCAATTAATGCGTCCGATCGCATAGGTCATAGCTACTTTAGTAGGTAGGACATGGTTTTAACTTATATTTATTGGGAACTACAGTGCCGAGTTAATTGACAAAAGGGTCGTTATCATACTTCTTTCGGTTCAATGATGATAAATACATATTCTAGATTAAATATTGCCATCTCAAATTCAATCCCCTATATGTAAGTCACGTTATTCGAAGTTAGCAAATGTCAACAGCGGGCTAAAATTCACTCTACAGTAAAAGCTCTCCATTCGACTTTTTTTGCTCTTTCTATTTCATAGTACTTTGTTTATTTATAAAAGATTCATTTTATCAAGGCTGTAAAAGTTAAATAAATACGACTTACTAATAATATTATTACGTACGTCTCATATTATGTTTTATATACAAAAAGTATCCAAATAAGCAGTGCATACCTTGTGCGTCCGGACAACCCGGAAACTCGCCAACATTTCAAATGATTCCCACTTATTGGTCCATTCAATTCGATCAATTCAAAACGATTATTTCAGGCCGTAAGCCCATTTTCCTCTACAGATTTAAAACCATAGGCGATCTGCTGTTATCAATAGCACTCAATTTGACAAAAATGTAAAATATTTCTTGTTTTTGCGATAAGTGTCAGTGACACTGATCGACACTGTGTCGCTCACTTTGCATACCCTACTCATAATCTCCGTGCACGCCACTGGGTACTCAGCGGGCAGTGTCCAAAACTAGGAACAAATACACAAAGAACCTCTCCGATGAACTGCAAATATATCGTAATTAACCTTACTTGACGATCGCCAACCACACGCAGCCATTCGCTCTCCTACACGGGTCTGTTAATGTAATATGTAGGTATTTTTAAATGCCATGATTGCGATGCTCATTATCAGCCTATAAAGTCCTACTGCCGGTACAGGCCTTCCCACACAGCATGGCTATGGAGAGTTAGGGCCGTAACGTAACCTTTCCACGCGGGTCCAGAGCGGATAAGTGAGTAACAACAAGCAACTTATGACAGTACCTAGACGGGACCGACAGCTTAACGTCCCCAATTTCAAAACCGTAAAGACCAGTAGGTATACTTTATGTACTCCCAACAGGATTCTACTAACTTAAATAGGATTTCCGTTCATTCAACAAAGATTAATAAAGGGCTATTATGTAACCAGGAAAGACCGGATAATACCGAATTCATAAAGAGACTAGTAACCCCGCAGAGGGGTTACACAAAAGACTATTCAGTGCCTATATGACCTTTTTGTAGTAAGTGTTGTCCCTCTAGTAAATACAATATCCGTTTTCCCGGCTTGTACATAAACATTGTATTGCGGTGTTTATAGAAACTTTGAAACGTATTTTTGGTACTATTTTAACCATTTTGCGCGCCAGATATCCCGGTCTTCCGCTTTTCTCATCCGGTAAATAATCACTATAATCATTTAATCACCATTATTTGCAGCATACAGTACATAAAAATGTGGACATAGAGAGGTTAAACAATACTACAAATAAACCTTTATAAAGGTATTGTGAATAATATCAACTTACAATTCAATATGGATGAATGTTTTATTAAACAAAAACATAGCCGCTTTAGATTGATTGAATTACTTTTCGGCTAGGCATAACAAAGCTATAGGTATTTAGTGTTAAAAAAACATACCTATATCTTATCACATTTTGTGTTAGTTTAATTAACTTTAAAATATTCACAATTGAATCAAATACCTTGAAAATTAAAGGGAACAAAATACAAACATGCATACTAATTAATTACGTAACACAACTCCCTTGTGTGTGTATTTTAAACGTAAACTCAAGGGATGTTTCCCCGTTCACGGGTACTAATAACCTTTTGTGGTCACGAGATGGGACCGTGGTAATACGTTCTCCAAACAGGGGTTTCTTTCATAATAGAAATGTGCCACAAAGGGGAGATAATAATAGAAAAACAAGATGTAGTATGTGGGCTCTGTGGACGAACCCTTTTAATTTTTACTTCTTTACCTTTACAATGAGAGGTTTATTTATGGGATCTTTCCGGGGAAGTGAATAAGTAGGTTAGTTTGAAATTAATTTGGTCGTGTTATCACTAAATGAAGGTACATAAATGTATGGCATTTTTTGGTATTACAAAGAAGTGATTTTTGTGCAATCACAGATAGACAGAAACGAGCATGTTAAAATATAGGGAGCATAAATTGGGAAATTATTCTTTGTAAAAAATTGAATTTGATTGAATGGGTCGCCCCAGGTACCCCTGGATGGATATCATCGAGTCTGGTCTGCGTGAATTCCAAGTTATTGATTGGCGGGAAGTAGCGCATTATCGGCAGTGATAACGATCTCTTCTTTTGGAGGCCAAGACTCACTTCGGGTCAATGAGCCAGCAGAGTACTGCAGGTAGACAAGTATTATTTGTATCTACCTACATCGTACGTATCTGAATGCATGCATACCCTAAATGCATTCAAAACGGTACCTTTCAATCACACATATCGGAAACAATTCATAATGCATTCGACAGGAACCTAGATGAGCTCATCTCGACAATTTGATTGCACTGTTTCGAATATTCCAAATCTATGAATATGCAATCTGTACGTACGTGAGTTCCCCACCTCATTTATTATTCAATGCAATGCGCCAATTCTACTGGTCTAGAGATTTCCAAATTGAGAAAATCTGTTCGGTTCCGACAGAGACCAATGTAAACGAAACTAAAACTGAATCCATTACGTAGAATATTTCGGATTCACAGCAAAATTTTGTAGGCGATGCACAATCTGCATCAATCGAATTTGGTGAGAATTTTTTTTGCACCTGTTTTAATTAAATGGAATAGGTACTTAAATTCCTTAAGCGTGGAGAATTTGTGTGATTGGACATGTCTGTGTGTATACGTTTTGGTGTTTTCTTTATTGTATAGGAACTTAACATTTAGGAGGGTATTACACTTAAATAGCATATATTTAAAATGTAATAGTGTAGCTGTGTAGAAAGGTCTTTATGTGCAGTGGACCGTTATATACCGTTGATGATGACAATAACGCAAATTTGTAAACATACAACTGCTAACTACAAAAAGCTCACCGTATTTTAAGCCGTATTGTGGCCAATTTCGAGTCTATATGCCAAGTTTTGTAGGTCTTTGTTTTTGTGCTTCATTGGAGAAGTACTTTTCAATGTAGGGGAAGAATTTTCATGTTAAAATTACGAACTTGGGTTAATGAAAAACGGGAATCCTACTTTATTTATCCCTAATTATATGAGGTATTAATCTAGTTTATATAAGCAAAGCAAATAAGAAATGTTATTCAAAGTCATTTATTTATTTGTCTTAAAAATACACATAATAAATTAAGTTTTCTTAACTGCAACCCCTTTTATGTAAAACAATATAATAAATAATCTTTTGTATACAAAAAATATTCGCGTAATTGCATTAACAATAAACATGTTGAGTATACTAAGATTGCTTATATTTATTATTATGTACAATTTTATTAGAACCATAATCCATCTTCTGCTTCTTCTTCACTATCAGTAACTTGCAGGTCTTCCTGAATAGCAG
>PQWD01003124.1:0-58165 GCA_019425675.1 Leucinodes orbonalis
AAAAAAATAACGGGAAAATGAAGTATTCGATGAGAAGATTCCGTTTTCAAAGGTCGACTTGTTCAATTTATTCACGAACGTGAGTCGACCACAACGAAAGGACGTACCTTTCAAAATCAAGCATTTGCAGGGGTCGTCCTTAATTCTTTGGTTTCTCAGACTATATTCAAAAACTGGTTCATGTATCTGATCCATATGACTTATATAGGAATTTAAAAGAGCATATTCTTTCTAAAAGGCCAGAAATTACACTCTTTTGCAAAAAAACACTCATCAATCCACATTGGGCTCGCAAGGTGGATTACGTCCACGGCCTTGGAGGTTACCTCCATCTCTTAACAGTGTTACAATAATATTACATCATCTTTTCTGGTACAAAAATGCTGACGTCTCATTATAACAATACTGCTTTAAGAAATTGCGATAATCCCCCAGATCTCTTTATAGTCATGCTATGCCTTTTACCCTTCACTGAGATTTCAAAGACAAAAGAAGAGAAAAAATTTCAGGTGCAATAGTGCCGGTATTCAAGCACAGGTTCAAAATAATCGGCTGCGACCTGTTCGTATACCGCTACATGAGCGCCAACCCGGAGAAGTTCCCGCAGGAGGTGATCGACAACGTGCGCAATTACCACATGCGTGAGGGTAATCTCAAGGACGAGCTTGCGGTGAGATGCAGCTTTTTTATAATATTTAGTGAACGGACGGTCAGTTCGCTCACCTGATGGTGAAACTTAACCATGAAAGATGCAGTGTTGGAGGATAGAAATAGGTAATAGTAGGTAGTAATTATTTTCCGTTAACACCGAGATGGGGATATAAACCGGAGATGGAGGAATAGATCGTGCAGTGCAGCACGCAACGCAGGATGGATGAAATGGCGACAGGTCACAGGTACAAAACAATGCGACCAAGGATGCCCCTCAAATTGAAGGGCAAAATTTATAAAACCGTCATAAGGCCTGTCCTCAATCGTCATGTATAGAGCTGTGCGTTGGACTGTTAAGGAGAACGATGAAAGACGATTGCATGTAAACAAAATGAGAATGTTGAGATGGAAGTATGGTGTTACGAGAATGGATAGGTTACGAAATGAGTACGTAAGAGGCACCAGTGACTGAAAAGTTAAGAGGAAATAGGTTAGCTTGGTACGGGCATGTCATGAGGAGGGATGAATGGCACATTACGAAGCGAGTGTTAAATCTGCATGTGAATGGATGCATAAACAGAGGAACGCCAAAGAAAAGATGAATGGATTGTGTAAAGATGGATATGAGCGTGAAAGAGATTTGTGTGGATGATACAGCAGTAGAGACGGATGGAAGAAAAATACTTACTGCGCCGACCTCAAATACTGGGATAAGTACATGAAAATGACTGCTCTGCGGCCATCTCCCGAAACGACAGTTCTCTCGTACCATTAATTTTAAACTAGCTACAGCATCCTCATCCCGAAACACAGAAGTGCAAAACATTCCCATGTACGGGATGAGATCTGCACTGCGGTGGAACATATCTTGAGAACTTAGTACCGATTCTACCACCAAGTAAAATTTTAGTTTTTCTAATTTCCTTTCTCCAATCCTTACGCTACCCTGCCTTCCCTCCACGGTCTATTGCTCTAAGCGTTGAGTTAAGATGTCTGGTTGACGTGAGTCGTGGGTTCAAATCCCACCACGAAACACCATAAAAGTCACTTAGTGAGATTTTTCCCAGTTTGGTTAGGACTCGGTAGGCTGAATCATCTGATTATCTGGCAAGAAAGATGATTCCGAACTTAGGAAGGCACGTCACATATACGCTGGTCAAGTCTTTTGTTTGAATACTCTTAGTATGTGGTCGTTAATACCCACCAAATATAACCACAAAATTCCTAAATTTTATGGAACTCTGTAGTTTCGGTGTACAAATTCTGGTATTCTTGTCATAGGAAGCAATCCGCGAGGAGCAAGCGGCCGAGACGCGGGCTCAGCTGGCTAAGATTGGTCAAGCGGCGGTGGCCGAGCCCAACGCCATGGAGCGCTGCCTTGCCGCGCTTGACGTGGTCGAGGGCAGCGCTGCCCCATCTCAGCCATCTACCCCACCTGTCACCACTGACGTCATCTCGTATGAGGACTCCCTTAGAATCGCACGCGCTATGTGAGTTTTACATGATACAGTGGACACATTGGTCTGAAATGATGATGATGAATTGACGAAAAGTCGTGATAAGGTTTCACAAGCCACAATATATTAGAAGCACTTACTTTTCAAAATTATATGTACGTTAATCCGACGTTCTTACGGTGAAGGAAAACATCGTGAGGAAACCTGAGCACGCCTGCGAAGAAATTCTAAGGTTGTGCGTGATGTCGTCCAACCCGCACTGGGCCCGCGTGGACGACTAAGGCATTAACACCCTATACGGGTAGCTTCGTGGCCCTCAGTGGGGACGTTTAATGAGCTGATGATGTGTAGAAAAATATGAAAGTTTATCTAATATTTTTGGTCGATAAGTATTGGCAACCTGCACTAAGTTTAAATTTATCGCTAATATGCTCTCGATTATTTCAGATGCTCAAACATAATTGTTATGATAGTCTAATTTCTTTTACATACGCAGCTGAGACATGGACACTGACTGCGGGATTGGTTCATAAGTTCAAAGTTACTCAACGCGCATGGAGCGAGCTATGCTTGGAGTCTCTCTTAGGGATAAGATCAGAAATGATTTAATCCATAAGAGAACTAAAGTTACCGACATAGCCCGCCGGATCAGCAAGTTGAAGTGGCAGTGGGCTGGTCACGTATGTCGCAGAACCGATGGCCGTTGGACCGACGACTTGTCGCTGGTGGAAGCTGGATGAGAAAAGCGGAGGACCGGGATGTCTCGCGCAAAATGGGGAGACCTATGTCCAGCAGTGGACTGCAATAGGTTGAAGAGAGAGAGAGAGCCTAATTTGAAACTAATTCCTCTATAAATTCAAATACTATTACACTGTCACATAAACTACAGTCTCATGTTTTCAAAAAACCTTTCCCGAATCTTGTTAGTTCGTAGCGACATAGAAGAAAGAAGAAAAGTTAAAGAGTATGTACTAATCAATGTCCTTTTGTACACAGCAAACCGACCTGCGATAATGTATTACCCTTGAAAGGCATACTAAAGTCGGGCGCCGCCAAAGACGATCACCAAAAGGTGGTTTGCTTCAGCGGGCCGGCGGCAGATGAACATCGCCAGCGCGCGCCCCCTCCTGGAATCCAATCGCAATATGACAACGACGAACACTTCTGTGAACGGTTCAAAGAGTCGGTGAGCGATAGTGAAGAAATTGTAGATGAGAGTACAGATCTGTAGATATATTTTTTGAGGGCTAGAGCGTGAAGCTAAAGCCGCTTTGTTAAAATGAGTATCTGTAATTATATATGAAAGTATTTCATACATCATATTTGAAACATACATCGTTTGAATAGCTTACATCCACTAATTAACACGTTATTATGTTATAATGACTGAAAAAAAGACATACATTAATGAATATTAAGGTTATAAAAGTCAACAGACATGATCCGTAATAGTAGATTAGCATTTGAATACAATGCTTATTTTGAGTGTTAGTGTATCTATCTAGAATTATTAAACATTTTGGCAGCTGCTACTTAGCTATCGCTTATTTAAATAAATTTGAATTACTGTATGTCAATCTAAAGTGTCGACCTTATGTTAATGTGTAGTATAAGTAATGTAAGTATAGGTTATTCGTAGTATAAAAGTATATAAGTAGGTATTAAATAAATTTAATCAAATATTACATTTGTGTTTTTTCAACCACTTCCCAATTTAAGACGGCTATGCTTGGGGTTTTTCTAATGAGATAAAATCTGAAATTCTATATTACAAAGAAGAACTAACGTGACCGACAAGTAACAAACAATGCTGATGAGGTGATGGACAGGGCGCATAGTCTTTAAAACCGATTGCTAATACAGCTTAAAGGTTTTTGAATGAAAACAACATACCCATTGGTAGGCACCACAGACATCCGAATATACAATTAGACTGGACAAGCCGCCAAGTTTATAGGCAGTCCCAGTGACGCAATTTCTTTTCGGTTCTTATCTGTGAAAAGTTATTATATTTCTTGGTAAATTTGCAGAGCGTAAACTGGCAGCCAGTGTATGCTCCTTGAGCTTACATTTGTCGCACTTAAAACGCGGCTTTCCCCATCTCCTGTATGATGAAATCTGTGGTAGGCACCTAATCGCTAATGGCACTCTACATCTACAGAAAGAAAGAAAAGAAAAGAAAGAAAAACTATTTATTGACCTTTACAATAAAAATACATAGTCGAGAAAAAACATTACATATTACTACGCACGTATTTTTTAAAATAAAACTATAAACACACAAAAAAAAAGGTCAAAGGGTTCCGTCTCAGCTTAAGCCATTGCGACGCTATAAATAAAGCGTCGCAATAGCGCCGATATTCTGAGAGGTTTCAAGGAGGTCCTAGATGCTGATATATTTTTAATTTCTTATTGGACATCTTGTAGCTGAACAATGACGTTAGTAGGTAATTTTTTACCTACATTTTATTCTTAAACACAGAAATAATATCAACGCTCTTACCGAATATATGCTTGTTATAATTTTATATTACCATTTAATCTGTGATACTACTTTATTACTCAATTTGGTATTTTTCAAATTAAACCACAGAAAGGTAAGTTTTGGTTAGGTCCAAAAGTTGTTTAATAATAAAAACTCCATCTTATCAAGTCCCCGGTTTGCAACAGAACTGACATTAGCCCTTCTCCTCTATCTTTGTATAACCGTCCTCAAAAAATATTGAATAACCAGTCGGGTACGCTACTTTTACAATGTAATTTGTTTATTACAAAAAAAGTTACAGAAAAAGGTTTCTAAATTCCATGAAACTTAGTTACTTGCGAAATCCGTACCTACAACGAATATTATCAACACCCATCTACGTTGAAGAGTCAAATCGTTATTGGTAAGTTTTGAATGAAACCTTATAACTTAACTAAAATTAAATATCCCATGAATGCAAAGAAATCTAAGCGACTTTTTAAGCAACAAATTACAATGTTTAATTTAATAAAATGTTAAAGGTATTAAGTATCGTCTTTTCGTCCGAAATTTAAATTGCTCAAATGCCTCCTCAAGAATTTATCAATGGTGAAATATGGATGCTGAGGGTAAGTACAAACAAACATTATCGGGCTAACTAACCAATGAAGAAGGTAAAGCTATTTAGAACGTTATACGTTTAGAGCAGACCTCATTGATTTTACAAAGAAGCTATTTAGCTAATTGAAGTAAAGTAATCGAAGTATAGGTACTCATAGATAATTAAGCAAGCATATTTCCAATGTCAAATTTAACGTTTACCTTGAACGAAACCTTAAAAATCAATAAGATACGTAACCCACTTAAAATTAGCACACGTAGCGATAAAATACAAAACCTAGAATTACCTGAGTACAACAATCTATACGGTAAAAGAAGATACAGTATATGTACCATCTCTAATAAACAGTTTGCCAATAGTTATATAAAAATGGTATAAACCAAAATAATATTAAAATAGACTTAAAGATTTTTATATATAGGTATATATTAACATCAATAAACAAATGAAAATAAATAGTACTAAGTATAATAAATAGTCAATATAGTTATTTATTTTAAATATAAACTTTTTTATTATTTTTTTGAACACACATACTGTATCTGAGCTTTGCATTCTATAAGTTGCGTTGTCAACAAGGATGACTTGATATGCAGAGCATAGCATGTTAGAAATGGACAGATAGCATCTTTGGCCCACATACATTGTACCTATATTTCGCCCAGTAAGATTGTAATTTTTGTTTAGATTACCTGCACTATGTTTTACATATAATTGAAGTGTTTCCTATTTGTCAATGAAAATGTATGTTTATGTTAAGCAGGGCCGGATCTAGGGGGGGGCAGACGGGGGCACGTGCCCCGGGCGGCACGGTTAGGGGCGGCAAACCGACTAATGGACCACTCATCATTTAACTTACTTGCCCGCGGAATAAATAATAGTACAAGTGCATGCCATAGAAATACGACTGATAACCGGAGCGCGGAGTAAGGCATGTTACTGAACCATTACGTTTTTTTGCATAGTTCTGCTGACCGACTTGTCCGAGGCACTTACATATAGTTTCAGACCGGAAAGGTCTCGCTTAAAAAATCTACTCTCAGACTACGCCGCTCCAAATACCTATGGGTCCAAAAGTTCAATTGGAACTCAAAATCGATTCGACTTGCTGGAAACCATGCGACGTGGATGAGATAACCGACAACGTGGTGAAGACGGTGTGTAAACTGGGTCGCAGGCATTTCCCGCCGATGAAACGAGTGAAGTCGTCCAAACTTTCTCCCGAAACCCTGGATTTGATGAGGCTGAGACGCGAGATGCATCTGCTGCTGTTGCTTCGCCGGAATATCAGGCTCTCTCCAAGCGGATACGAAAACTCGTTCGCAGGGACCTCCGCTGTTTCAAACAAGTTCATCAAGACCTTATTGAGCGCAACAGGGTCCAAAGTTTTCCAAAAACACTTGGAGGAGCCATCTGGTGAAGCTTAGACAGCAGATGGCAATTGCTCGCGACTCGCCCACAGATCCTGGAAGAGGTGAGAAATTCTATGGACGACTGTATTCATCGAGCGTCATCAGCCACAGACCGAGGACACCGAAGATCCACGTGCCCCACTAAGGCGCCATTGTACGCAAGATATCCCGGATATTGACGTTAGCGAGATTAGTGCAGCACTGGAGCAACTTAGAAATGGAGGGCCCCGGGTGATGACGGTATTACGACAGAGCTCCTAAAAGCCGGTGGACAACCCGTCCTTAGGGCATTAGTTGAGTCTTTAATGCCGTCATCCACCAGGAACTACACAGGAGGCGTGGTCCAGAAGCGTCGTCGTCTTATTCTTCAAGAAGGGTGATAAAACTCTCTTGAGAATATTAGACCGATAGCGCTTCTGAGCCACGTCTATAAGTTGTTTTCCAGAGTTGTAGCGAACCGTCTCGCCATAAAACTCGACGAATCCAACCACCGGAGCAGGCTGGGTTTCGAAAGGCTACAGCACCGTGGACCACATCCCACTGTTCGCAGCTTATACAGAAGACCGAAGAGTATAACCAGCCGCTGTGTATGCATTTGTGGATACGAGAAAGCCTTCGAACTCCATCGAAACCTGGGCTGTTCTGGAGGCTCTGCAGCGATGCGGTATCGACTGGCGATATATCGAGGTGATGAGTGTCTTTCCAACGCAGCGACGATGACCGTTCAGATCCAAGACAGCAGACAAGACCCATCCAATTGCGTCGTGGTGTGAGACAGGGGATGTTATATCCCCGAAACTGTTTACAAACGCATTGGAGGATGTCTTCAAGACCCTGGACTGGTCTGAACGAGGCGTCAACGTCAATGGAGAGTATATTCACATCTGCGCTTTGCTGACGATATCGTCATCGTTGCAGAGTCATCGGAAGAGCTTGCTGAGATGTTGAATAGCCTAAATGAATCCTCCCGACGAGTTGGCTTGGCTGAATTTGGACAAGACGAAAGTCATGTTCAATGACCATGTCATGCCACAACCGATATGCGTCGATGGCATCCTTCGAAGTTGTGCAAGAATACGTTTACTTGGGCCAAACCATCCAACTTGGCCGTCACAATTTCGAGAGGGAGCTAGTAGGAGGATTCAGTTGGGCTGGGCGGCATTCGGCAGTTACGTCAGTCTTCACGTCGACAATTCCGCAATGCTTAAGACAAAAGTCTTGAGCAATGCGTCCTACCCGTATTACATACGCAGCTGAGACATGACACTGACTGCGGGATTGTTCACAAGTTCGAAGTCACTCAACGCGCAATGGAGCGAGCTATGCTCGGGGTCTCTCTTAGGGATAAGATCAGAAAATGTTTAATCCGTAAGAACAAAGTTACCGACATAGCCGCCGGGATCAGCAAGTTGAAGTGGCAGGGGCTGGTCACGTATGTCGCAGAACCCGATGGCCGTTGGAGCAGACGAGTTCTGGAGTGGAGACCGCGTCTCGGCAAGCGTAGCGTAGGACGCCCTCCAGCCCGAAGGACCGACGACTTGCGAAAGGTCGCTGTTGGAGGCTGGATGAGGAAAGCGGAGGACCGGGATATCTGGCGCGAAATGGGGGAGACCTATGTCCAGCAGTGGACTGCGATAGGTTGAATAGGAATAGGCCCGCAGATCACGGTCAGCAGGCGGGTGCAGCTGCGATCTGAGGAATGACGCTGTGTACGAAAACTCTCTCGTCGATCTCTATACAGGGCAGCAGTGTATTATTTCAAAGTTACGTAGTTATTTCTCTATGTTAATTGATGCCAACTTAGCTGCTTTAAAGCTATATCATTTTCATGATGGACAGCTACAATTGAAAAAAAAATAAAAATAAACAATTAAGCTCCTTTTACTTGCATCAAGCGACCACGTTTTTTAAGAAAATATACAAAATAAATTGGAAATAAAACGCCTTTTTCATCCAGTGTGACTTCGAAAAAGCTGAGGCGAGTAGTCTTATTTCATTATAGAACTTAATTGATTAATATCAATACCAATAATTGATAAATTGTAACTTTTTAATGACATTGCTTTTTTGCCGAGGTTAGGATGGTTATGAAACAGCTTAAGCGTTATTAGACCCCGCTACGACGGATATACCGCAGAGCTTTTGAAAGTAGGGGGCACGCCAGTGCTTAAGACCCTTCAGAAGCTTTTTAATTCCGGAATCGGTGATGGTGCGACACCAAAGGTGAGGAGCAATGGCGTGGTGGTGTTCTTCTTCAAGAAAGGTGATTAAACCTTTTCCCTCTCTATTCAACCTATCGCAGTCCACTGTTGGACATTGGTCTCATTTTGCGCCAGATATTCCGGTCCTCCGTTTTTCTCATCCAGACTCCACCAGCGACTTTTCGCAAGTTGTCGGTCCATCGGGCCGGAGGGCGTCCTACGTTACGCTTGCCAAGACGCGGTCTCCGCTCCAGAACTCGTCTGCTCCAACGGCCATCGGTTCTGCGACATCATTACCCACTGCCACTTCAGTTCGCTAATCTGGCGAACTATGCCGGTAATTTTAGTTCTTTTGCGGATAACATCATTTCTGATTTTATGTATAAGAGTCTCCCAACATAGCACGCTCCATCGCTCGTTGAGTAACTTTGAATTTCTGAACCAATCCGCAGTCAGTGTCCATGTCTCATCTGCGTATGTTGTATGGGTAGGACGTATTTCTCAAAGACTTTTGTCCTTAAGCGTTGCGGAATCGTCGACGTGAAGATCTGATGTAACTTGCCTGATGCCGCCCAGCCCAAATGAATCCTCCTACTAGCTTCCCTTCCGAAATTGTGCCGGTCAAGTTTTAGCCCAAGTAAACTTATTCTTGGACAATCTGGAGAAGGACGCCACCGACGCTTATCAGAACGCTACCGGTCTATAATTCTTCAAGAGAGCTTTATCACCCTTCTTAAAGAACGCTTGTGGACCACGCTTCCAGTGTAGTTCCCAGGTAGATGACGGCATTAAAAGAGCTCACCTAATGTCCTAAGGATGGGTTGTCCACCGGTGTTTAGGAGTTCTGTCGTAATACCGTCATCCCACGGGGCCCTTTCATTTCTCAGTTGCTTCAGTGCTGCACTAATTTCGCTAACGTCAACATCCGGCATATCCTACGTACAATGGTGCCTTAGTAGGGCACGTAGATCTTCGCTGTCTTCGGTCTGTACTGATGAGCGCTCGACAAATCCATAGAATTTCTCAACCTCTTCCAGGATCTGTTGGCGTAATGTGAGTAGTTGGCCATCTGCTATATTAAGCTTCACCAGAATGCTCCTTCCAAGTGGTTTTTGGAAAACTTTGGGCCCCCTGTTCTCCTTAATAAGGTCCTTAATTAACCTTGTATTGAAATAGTAGAATTCTCTGCGAACGAGTTTTCGTATCCGCTTGGAGAGAGCCTAATATTCCGGGTATGATAAGTTAAAGTCAAAATTCATTTATTTAAATTAGGCTTACAAAAAGCACTTATGAACGACAAAAATATACAAAAATTACAAAAAAAACAAATTTATTTCTTTGAACTGTTCTTTAAGAGAGTCACGTGGTCTAAGGTTGTAGATAAAAGCTCTTTTTGTAGCACAAATATTGTATCAATGTCGGCAGCCGTACCCCACAACGGTAGACCATACGACATTACATTATAAAAATGACTAAAATAAACTAATCTTGCCGTTTTTACATCTGTTACGAGTTATCTTAGATATTAAAAGCTTATTGAAGAATTAACGACCCATTACGATATTGTGCCACATCTTCAAGTTATTCTCCAGAGTCATTATGATCCGTCTCGCGCATATGTTTGACGATTTCCAGCCCTCCGAACAAGCCGGGTTCCTCAAAGGCTTCAGCACCATAGACTACATATTACATACGCTGTGGCAGGTTATACAGAAGAGCGGAGAGTATAACTGACCATTATGTTTGGCGTTTGTGGACTATGAGAAAGCCTTCGATTCGATCGAGACTTGGGCTGTGTTTCATTCCCTCCAACGGTGCCTGACTTGACTACTGCTATATCGAATTGTTGAGATGTTTGTACGAGAGCGCTACTATGTCAGGCCGAGTACATGAAGAGCTTACCATTGGCTTATCATTGGCACCGAGGAGTAAGACAAGGAGATGTAATATCTCTGAAACTGATCACAGCTGCGTAAAAAGTTGCAGCTTTGTCCAAATGTCAATCAATTTGAGGACCTATTATATAAATTAGTGAAATAATATAGGATGATAAAGGTAAAAATAAATAAAAGAGGGCGGGGGCGGCATTTCTAAATTTTTGCCCCACCCAAAAAAAATTGAAGATCCGGCGCTGATGTTAAGTGTCTTTTTTATAATTTATGACGTAAACAAGTATGACGATTCTGGTGTACGTCAAAAATTCGAATGAGTTTATGTTTACACCTAACTGTTTGTTTATTGTAACTGTATTTGTATCTTGTATGAATAAAAAAAAAATAAAAAAATAGGTTTGCCTACTTTCATTAGCTACCTGGCTATAAGTAGGTTTTAAAACCATATATATAAAAATATTGTCTCCCCTCTTATTTTATAAACATACGAAACAAACCTATACTTACTGATACTTTTTATATGAAAACCTCATTTTGTCGTGTCTATGGAAACACTTTTTTCAATGTACTCTGTATATATGAAGGTAGACATCCGTGCCTCAAAAACGAACCACCGATGAGAGTAGGTACACCACAGATTTCCCAATACAGGAGATGGGGCAAGCCGCGTTTTTAAGTGCGACAAATGTAAGCTCAACGAGCATACACTGGCTGCCAGTTTACGCTCTGTGAGACGAGTCAAGACGCACGAATATTAGATGAAATTACCGTTTCTTCCCAAAATGCCATCCTGTGCAATTGTAACATGCCATCATCGCAATGTATCAGTAAATTTACCAAGAAATAAAATAACTTTTCACAGGTAAGAACCGAAAAGAAATTGCGACACTGGGACTGCCTATAAACTTGGCAGCTTGTCCAGTCTAATTGTATATTCGGATGTCTGTGAGGTACACTTTGTACTCTTTTGTTTAGGTAAATGTGTTTGAAATTCGAAATATGTTTCTATGTGCTGTCACTACATTGGGAACCCTTTTTTTAATTGTTTTATGAGCATATCACGAATCCATACTTTTTTACATCATTGGGTTCACCAGCACATTATACATCCCAATTTTCTGCTAAATCTCCACTGAATTGGTATATCGAATGCCATAGGGTGCGAAGGAGCGTGCAGAGCGTCGAGCGCGAGACGAATGCCCTTACGAGATCATTCCAAGTGCTCAGCTAGCTGCAGTCACGGGTGAAGTACCCGAGGAGAAGTCACAACTACCAGGGTACCTTGGTACATGCGGCGTGGACTGCAAGCAGGTAAGATGAATTAAGAATAGAGTCATTATGAACTCAAGTTAATTCATAATATATTTATAGAAATAGTAGGTTAATTGTTAATTATGTAATTTAAGTTAAAGGCACGGTAGGTATCCTTGGTAGGTAAGGTAAAAAAAAACTAAGTTTCCATTAAAGTTTTTTAACCCATCTGTAACAACCTCAAATTGTTCTAAGATCGATAACAATTCACTAAATAACCTATATAAATATTGATAATTCTAACTATTTCGTGCTGAAAATTCAGAACATCAAGGGACCAAAAAATGTTATTTGTAACAGGATCTTAGATAAACAAGCCTAGTCTCTACATCCTAAAACTCACGATTGATTGAATGAATTCACTAAGAACTTTATTCATCATAATTTTTAACATGAAGGTACTCATATATACCACGGCCTACCCAGGTACCCTCTGTATCTACCTATTCATATAGACCCTGTTGCTATGTAGGTATGTGTAATATGTAAAATGTTTATAACGTAGGGAAAGGCCCCTACGACTTCTTACACGGAAATGCTGTCTGTTACCGCAATTATTACAAAGATTGTAATGAAAATGTATGCTAGCCTAGCGCGATAAGTACTCAAGGCTTTTTATGGAACATGCCGCTTCCACCTAGGCACTCAAAAGCGTTTTTATGCTAAATGCTTTTTGCTGCAGAAAATGAGAAAACATGGACGAAATTTCAGCAATTCTACTGCGCATTTGAATAACGTAGAAAAATTTTAGGTAAAATATTCTGGTATAGGTTAAACCTAATTTGTGTAAGATATTTATAATTAAAATTGTGCAAACTACATGTAGGTACTTATTTTTACAAAAATATAGGTACTTATCCTGATTCCCAATCAAATGTTCACTAATTCAATAATTTGATACTTTTATGTACCTACTGCTACGTTACTTTGTATTTACTTATGACTTTTGGAATTTAAAAGTTAAAAGTACCTAGCTAAGTAGTACCCATATAGGTTAAGACTCAAATTGGGGCCGGAGAAGTATTACCTAGGGTGCCCTAGCCAAGACACGGTCTCCACTTAATAGTCTGCTCGACAATTTTTAATAATAAATATTAATTCTGTGGTCTGCTCCAACCGCCATTTGCTCTGCAACACACGTGACCGGCCCACTGCCACTTATAGGGCAGCTAAGTTGGTAAGTTAACGGAGTTTATCCCCAAGTGAAACCCTGAGTGTAGCTATTACCCTTTGACCGTGATAAAACTTGTGAACCAACTGTGAAGTCAATGCCCGTGCCTCAGCTGCGTTAGACTTTCGTCTTTAAGCATTATCCTACCTTCAACAATATAACAGCAAATAGGCAACTCTGATGTATCTTTCACGCATCTTAGATACCGGAATATAGAAACTGGCGCCGGATGCATACGAACGCGTGAAGAAACTTCGTCGAGAAGTGGCCGAGATATCTCCGGCTCGGCGCGCTTGGCCCATTATCCTACGGAACCGATGCCAGAGTGGACGAGTGCGTCAATCCTCCGCCCGAGGACACGGGCCCTTGTGCCGCTAAGAAGGAAGAGGACGTGGCCTTCGCTTGTCCTCATGTTCAACCGATGATGCCTTGTTGCGATCCAGACAAGAGGCCTGCCTAAACTACCTAGTGTTACTTAATAGCTGGGTAAACATTTCATTTAGATATTGCCAAAAATTTTTCATGGTTAGACTTCAAAACTTACAAAAGCAAAACTTATTTTGTTGACTGCGGTGTATAACGTTTAATTTATTAATAATATCTGAATAGACATTTGAAGTAAGTGTCCCAGAAATATATTATTATACGAACCTTATAACCTAATAAGGTTCGTTCTATCCTATTTACAAAACGAAGTAAAGCCTCGGAGGAGCTTTAGTTCCGCCAAGAGTAAAGCGCATTGTTGATAATAAACTTACTACAAAATTTAAAATGTCTTGTACTTATTAAATGAATAATCGATGATAAGTTTAACTTAACTACACAATGAATATAATCAAGACCTTGATCTTATTTTTTTAACGTGCTGGACAATGTTGCTAAATAGTTAATAATAGCCCTCAAATATTTCTTGATTAACTTTTTATTGTTTACACGTGTCATATTGTTACATACCTATATACAATCACAAATGCGTAGAAGATGTCAACCTTGAAAAGTGAAGAACACAAAAGATCACGTGTCAGGGTGATGACACACGACCGATCTAACCAAGTGAAAGGAGCGACTTCAATTCCAAAGAGTATGTGTTCAATTCTACGTCATGGTGAGAGAAAGAATTGATAATAACATCATTTACCTTATTATTTCTGTTCCAGAGACTTAGGATTGTTATATGAGGTTATAACGAGTGAATAGGCTTTTTCTGGGCAAGCTCGTTCCATCTTAGAGCACGTCTCTTCCCCTAGGATAGTCTGTGCTCAAGAGTAAGCCCATCAAATATTTTAAAAAAAGGTACAACTAGAGAAAGACTAGACTACCCATTTGGTGTAATGGTTGAGACATCTGCTACGACACCAAGGTTTCAAATATTTGTCTGCATGAATATGTTTGTTTGTATTGGGTGTTTCTATGTATAATATGCATATATTTACAAAAAAATATATAATAGTATGTTTATCCTTTGTTTAGTACCCATTCTACAAGCTTCACGCTTAACGCGGGGCTAGATGGCACTGTGTGAATGTTTGTCCAAAGGAATAGTCAAATGATGCATATGATTGTAATAAAGTTGATTTACACTGTATATAAACTAAGTTTTATAGTGATCAAAGGTTAATTCAAGTGTATGTTACATACCTCAAGAGTGCAAAGATCGTAAATAGATAACTACCTACCTATCATAGATATACAATACATTTGTATAGGTTCATTGGAGAATTCAACAGATATTTTGTTATTGCATTTCCTAACAACTCGAGACTTTCAATTATTCTATCTTTCCTTTTAGGAAAACTGACCCTGTATTAGTCATACAGGGTTCTTCTTTATAGCGATAGGAAAAAATACTGGCAAACTATTGAGTGGCACGACAATGGTCAAGTCTGCAATAGGTCACATTGGTAATTTGTCAAGTACATCATTCGAATATCTTTTTTATTTTATATAATAAATAAATAAATATCCACTGACATTCACACAGCGCCATTAAGCGTGAAGCCTGTAGTATGGGTACTAATCAACGGATAAACATACTTATATACATTTTTTGTAAATACATACATATTATACATAGAAAAGAACCAGACCAATACAAACAGACATGTTCATGAACACAAATGTTTGTACTGCCTGGGTATCGAACCCGGAACCCTTGGTGTTCCAGTCGACCTCTCAACCGCAACACCAAATGGGTCACCAAGAAGTTACGGTACTGACGTACCTACATATTTCTACATAAATAATATTTTTAAAAATAGGCAACTACCTAGGCTTTAAATTAAAGTCACATATCTTTAAAAAAACTTTAATAAATATCATCAACACTGCTGTCAATATCACTTAGCTTTCTATAAATATTTTAACATTGATTACAAATTCACAATTATGATATCTAAACATATTAAATAGGTAAGTGAAGAATACCAAACAATTAAACGAAAAACGATTTACAACAGGAATGTAAAAGGCAGTGAATATAATCACTTGTAGGTAAGAAACAATTCCAAATACTAAAATTCACACACTGTCAAATAAAATTCAAGTCAAAAATATAATTTACTCAAAAAGCTAACGATAAGAGGTTTTTTTCATCCTCGGGACCTTGAACTTGATGTATCACAAATACACATATTTTATAATTCGTGAGTTTAGTAAAGATAACTGTAATTTTTAAAAATACATATAAAAACAAACAGTTCCTTTAAATTGCGAAGCATAAACTCAAATAGAGTACACAATTCATATTATTCAAAAACAGCATAAATACATCAAATAGCGATCTATTCAATGTCATATATGAAGTAATTGTTCAGTGAGTTAACTATAAAAATATAATACTTAGAATAGCCTTGGAATAAGCAAACAGCCAAATTGACTGAAGTGAAACTCAAATTATTATCTAAATACACGTGAAATTCATTGTTGGTATATAATAGCCATATCAAAAAAACTCGCATTATATTGTGAGTGATCAATGATCATATTCAAGGTTGTATCCATGTGGTTACTTTAGCTCACCTATTTCTTTTTTTTATATGCTGTAGAGGGCAAACGGCTTTATTGATGGTAAATAACACCGCCACCCATGTCGACGCTTTAAATGGAAATATGCTCTTTTTTAAAAACAATATCTCCAGCGGTAACTTATTCCACAATTTTGTCGTCCGTGGTAAAAAAACTAACAGTTTTGCTTTTGTCTTAATCAGCTCATATAAGTCCCCACCCAGGGGTCGAAAGGCAACAGTCCACACCATTGAGCCACCGACGCTCTCCTACTACTGTTTTGCTTTTACTAAAGCTGTTTTCTGAGCAAGCACGGTATGCGTATTCACATATTTACGTCACAGGTTAGTAAACGCAGTGTGGTTTCCTTACGATCACAGGTAAACATAGGAAACAGTTACCACTTACCACCAGGTGGGCTTTTGGTAAGAAATTGACAGATTACCCTTTTGGATTTTGGTTACGTTTACCAAAAAACCATTGCGGATCAAACACCTAATTATGGAGCTAATATTGTTTTTAACATATCTAATGATATCACCACATTGTGTCCTTCCTTATGAAATTCTTTAAATGTTCATACCAAAGTATTAAAATGTCTTAGGTACAAAACTAATCATTTATTTACACAATTATTTTTAATGATGGTTTCTTAAAGCTTAGAATTCACACTTTCTACTATAGCATATATACATTAGGCATAAGAATAATATTTTTTTTCAAATACATACCCACCAATTGTAGGTAGGCAAAGCAAAAATGTGGACCTTATGACTAAAGTAGCAGTGAGTAACGAGTCGTCGTCTTCAAGTGTTAATTTTCTCCCTGAGTCAGTGAAAACATTATCACCCTGCATTATGACCCTTATCAAATCGTGCAAAAGCCGAAAGCAATTAGGATTTAACATGACGTGAATTGTATAAATTGTCAATTGATTTTAGAATATATTACCACGGAGTAAGACTCCTAATATCATGGCATTATACAGACAAAGTCTCAGGTGAGGAATTCGTTAACCATACAAGTCAATAGGAGCAATGTTATTGGTCAAAGGTGAATGTCTATATACTTACATTTACGAACAAATCTACTGCTTCTTCTTTTGTCGGAATAAATTGAAATTAATAAAATGTTTAACGTTTACAAATAACTGTATTAATTAAATGAATTTTACATGTAGAAATTCATTGATTTTATTGCATGGAACGGTTTTCAGAATTTAAACGTCGAAAGTTCTAAAAAAAGTATGTTTACGACACAACAGCATTACTAAACTAAACGTTATGATGGAAATCTGAAGTTCTGCAAAGTGCAGAGTTTATATATCTATGATTAAAATTTATAATATAAAGTTTTGTATAAAAATTTATATTATAAATTTTAATCTAGTTCTTTAATTTTATTTTCAAGAGGGTCTATCAATCTGTTGAAAGACCCTCTTGAATGTTTAATGAACAATAAATCAGTAGTTTTAAATTTTCTAACAATGTTTCCCGTGGTTTATATGTTGGTAACAACCGCAATGCTCTTTTAACAGACTGCCTTAAATTTCGTAACCAAACTGGGATTCAAACCTAGGACTCCGGGATAAAGCAGTAATCGTACATTAAATAATCAAGAGCACGAAGCCTTCTTTTCGTCTAATATCTTACGATAGGTATACTCATATGAGTAAAATTTGCGGTTAAATAAATTTAAAATATCTGTTTAGTAACTATTTACTATAAGCAAGAACCTTAGTAAAAAATACGAAAGGCCATAATGTCACTTGTCACAAGCAACAGAAGTGAAAAATAGAACCAACTCAACCACAAACGTATGTATTGTCTCTTATATACAATATTGTCTTGAAATAGGCATTGGCGCGTACAACCATCTTTATAATATACAATCTATATTTTT
Organism: Leucinodes orbonalis; assembly: GCA_019425675.1. Taxonomy (NCBI): domain Eukaryota; kingdom Metazoa; phylum Arthropoda; class Insecta; order Lepidoptera; family Crambidae; genus Leucinodes; species Leucinodes orbonalis. The sequence continues at coordinate 18,087 of PQWD01003124.1, forward strand.
TATAATATACAATCCATATATACATCCTTACATTATTTCTTAGATAAACAATGAACAAACTAGATGCACAATCTCACTTAATTTTTTTTTATTCATAATCACGTCGCTCGCTACATATCATAGTGAAAGAGTAGTGTGCTCGTGCTTTTGATTTTGTACCCATTTATTGACGCGATAAGGTCAACATTTCAATGTATACTTGTTTCATAAATATAACGATATGTTCACCAACGTTTGTGACAAACCGCTCGGACATCTTTTGGTTGAAATTTTTTATTCATGATGCATCTAGTAAGTTTATTATTTACAATAAAATTAATACTAAACGAGGTACACAATGACCAGAACGATGACTGCTAGCGTGACGAACATACCACCAAGGAGTATGTACTTGTCTTGGGATACCCTGCGCTCAATGAGGGAGATGGTGGCGTTAGACAGGCCTAGAGTATTGGCTAAGTCGATCAGTCTTCTGTGAGCGCCTTTCAATGTCTCCCTGTTGTACCGAAGCGTTTCTAGGATGTTTGAACCTGTTAATAAAAAAGATCAATAATTAAATTTATTGCACTATTACTGCTAAGATAATTAAAAAAGAACGTATGTATAATAATTCGGGACATCTTATAAAGAGCAATATCTTCCTGACAACTTTCAATAAGGGGATAATTTCCTAATATCGACTAATTAAGATTTAGGTTGAGCAAAAAGTATTACGACAGGGAATTTGGTAAATATCTGAAATAAAAAATGTACCTACCTAAAGTGAACCCTATTCAAGTGTATAAAAAACCTTATAAGTGCACAAATTAGTCAATAATTATGGCATAGGGTAATAAAACTCCTTCTGTTAACCTCAAACAAGGTGATATATATTATGATATTGTCAAAATTTTAGTCAGAGCATCAACAACCTACGTGTCTGTTGTTAATGATAATTTAACTTGCACAATCGACTTGATCGAACCGTGATAACTAAGTTATGGCCTCCGTCTCAAAAAGTATCAACTTGTTTCGTTTTTCACAACAATAAAACGTAGGTTATTATTGTTTCGCACAAAATCAAGTAGGTAATAACCTAAACGAGTAATTAAGTAAAATTAAAATTGAGACACGACCCAAGAACACGCTAAGTTTAGTTTAATAAATTAATTTACCAATAAAATAAATAGTTTAATAAAACTTAACTGTTCCTAGTCTCGTGGTGCTTAGGAAAGTCTCCCAGTAATTAATATTAATCGGGTAAAGATGTGTGGCAAGACCATAGTGATCTCGTTACAAAATCAGTTAATAAATTATTTTAAAGTGACATGTAGATAGGTGTTCCTTGCCATCTCTTCTCGAAGATCCTACTTCTTCCAAACGGTGCTGGTAGTTATAAAAATTATAATAATATCAATTAACGATTCAAAAGTATCTATGAAATATTAAATTTTGAGTTCAAATTTTATAAAATTACATATGTTACATCTCCCATACGGCATGACTACTTATGGTGGGATTCGACCGTACACCACAACTCGGGGCCGTGGTTTGAACAACTAAAATCCTATATTTGTAACCAAGTTCTATCGCTAAAAAAGCCTCCCGAAACACGAAGACACTTCCGATAATATATTTCATTCACTCATCTGAAACAGACCTTGTTACTCCAGACTTGACATTGAGTCTAGGTATGTACCACCGCGGTTTTAGATATCGTTCCTTAAAATAGGAGTGTTTTGGACTTGTGTGTTCTGTATGGGATGAGGGCACTGTAGCTAGTAAAATTATCGGGTATAAGAGACCTAACACGTCTGTCGTCTCGGGTAACGGGCGTGGGGCAGTGTTGACCGAAAATAATGACTACCTGCTATTATTAATGTCCTTTAACATTGCTTCTGTTATGTTCGGGAGTATCACTTAACACCAGGTGAAAGCTTACCGTCCCGTTCACATAAAACATAAAAAACAGACTGTTTCTACATTTGCACGATCGCCCAACGAACACGCTAGCCGCTACTCCATTGAGCCCACTCATAACTCAGAATTCATTCATTAATACATAATGATACCAAGTTTAATACACTACAAGAATTTTCCCTTCTTACTACTGGGACTGTCGAAAGGAAATTAGGTCTGCAGTATCCCTTGGTTCCCTCGAGGGCGCCTGTGGCTATAATCTCTGCGTAGTTGCCCTGGTTCGATTTTAATATGTGCCTATACATCATCCCGGTTTATAAATTCATAACAGGGGAACAAGTCACAAAACAAGTAATCTACCTAGTTATGTACATTTCAGTGAACTTTTATATGATACATGTTCCGAAATAATTTCATTATGTTACCGTTTCTTAGATTAGGTAAGGCTAGAAAAAACATTAACTGATTTAATTTTAATTTATTGATCTGGGCTAATTAATATACAAAATAATTACATAAAGGACTCCGATATCCTTCCACACTATGTAGTATGTACCTATGTACATCGTGTGTTAATTAAGATGTTGAGTGATGTACTTAATTCTTATAAAATTCATTAATAACAAGACTATAAATAATAAATAAACAAGGAACAAAACAGTACAGGAAACCGGTTATTTCATTAAAATATACAATACTATTACTACGAGTATGGTTATGGTTTGTTAAACAATATTGCAAGTTTACTATGTGGTAAACTCGGTACTGAGTCGTCTAGGTTGGTACCATCAGTGTCAGATAACCGCCCCTTAAAAAGAGTGTGTGGCACTTCTGTGTTTCGGGATGAGGGTACTGTAGCTAGTATATTTACCGGGTATAATAGACCTAACATCTGTTGTCTCGGGTGACGGGCGCAGAGCAGTGTTGGCGGAAAAATAATTACTAGCTACTGTTATTATTTCCTTCAACATTGCATCTGTCATGGTCAGGCGTATCACTTACTACCAGGTGAGCACACTGACCGTCCCGTTCACTTATGGCATAAAAAAGTTAAACAAACATAGCAGTGGTCGGACATTGGATGGGACCGAAAAATATTATCTCAAGAACTTTAGAAGGCAAAATATGCCGTTACTACCAAATAACCAGCATAACTCTAATTTAAAAAATCTAGCTGTTTCTTAATCTAATAAAACTAATACACAGATATAATAATAATAATAAATTATTTGTTATCTTTTAACAACAAAAAATCTTTTTCCACATTTCTTTCGTTGTCTTACCATGCCGACCTTTGGCACTAATGTAGAAATACCTACTCGTACAACACAACTTAATGTAGCAATTAAAGCATCTAACAATTATAATGTCGCGTGACAAAAGAAACAAGCCAAATTACTAGGTAATGTGTTGAGATAAAAAAATGTATGATCATTAAAGAGATCAGCAATCTTTAACTGAACTTAGAATTATTTGTGGCCGATTATGACAAACTAAGTTGAATTAATTTCATTTAAATAAAACATTCTATTCACATAAATTTGGTTTATATTACCTACACATTCAATAATTTCGAACTTGAGTTACATTAAATACATGTAATTAACTGTATGTAATGTATTTTTTAATATAAGTAAATATTAAATATGTATAATTCACATAGCGCCATCTAGCCCTATATTGCAATACATTGTTCAGGGTATATATTAAGCGAGGAGCTTGTAGTTGGGGTTTTAAACAAATGTTAATTATACTTTATATATATTTTTTTGTAATACATACATAATTATACCCTCACACACACACCCAGACAGACCATTACAAACAAACATTTAATTAATGTAGACAAATGTTTGTTATGCACGGGGATTGAACCCGAACCCTTGGTGTAGTAGCCGACGTCTCGGCCAATGGTGGTGGTGGTGGTGTAATACCACATTTGTGTCTTCAATAATAATAAAATATGACGTTTAAACTTATTTTTAATAACCCGATATTTTAAAATGTCAAACTCAAACCATATTTTTAACAAAACTTAATTAACATAATAAAATATTAATATCATTATTTTTCAAATCAGCAATTTTAAAAGTATTGTATTCAACACATTCAGAAGTATCTTTACTTCATCTACATAATCATAAAAATATATTAATAAAGTACCAATATTTAATGGCAGTATTTATCTGCAAACGCTTAACCAGCATAGTGATAGACACATACCTATCTAGCGTCGAACGATTTCCATAACTAGTTTATATATCCCCAAAACAAGTCAATGTCACAAATATTCAGGAAGGAATCCGCGTGAACAGTCCGCATACTACCGTAAACAATGTTTTTACTTTAACCTTATTATCATCCGTTTCATAGATATTAGTTTATTCGTGTATACACAGCGGACTTAATAGGACTCGTATAGCGTTTTAATCATGATAATAATCTGTATTGCCTATAGCCAACGTGACTCCAGTCTAAGAGTCGGCATGAATCGGCTCGCGTGTTAGACTTTTCACTGAGCTACCTTCGTTCACGTGTGAAATAATATGCACTGAGTCTGAACTATAAACCTAGGTTGTGTGTTAAAACCTACTTCAACTCATTGACATGTGATAAGTGCAAACGAACAGACAAATTTCGTGTGTGAATTGTGTTGTTCTTCCAAAATGTGGTGAGTACTTACAAATAATTAAATTGTTGGTTCAATGTTAGTTTTGCAAGTTTTCGTAAACACTGCACTTTTTCACAATCATTCCGCATATGTGTTTAGATCGTTTCAATTACAAAATCAAATACATCTACAAATTAATCTGCAATGTGGAATCGTTCGTAATTGCATTGTCGTTGAGATTGATTCAATGCAATTAATTTAATGTTTACACATAGATAAATTATATGATTTGTTGAATATAAACGTGAAGCGATATTTATGTGAGCAGAGGCGCGCGGACCGTGGCTAGCACGCGTGTAAATGACGTCAGTCGTTTGGTCATTATCATTGCAAACTGGTTATAGTTTTTAGCAATTGCCTTCTTGGCTCACCCACGTTCCGCATTAGGAACAACTCGAAGATTATTAGACATGTTTAAGACTCTTGATTTTGCATTTGAGGTCGCCGTGTCCATTAGGCATGTGTAATAGGAAATTGAGACACTTAAATATTCGTTATTCTAAACAACAGGTTTATATAAATATTTTTCATCATCGTCATCAAACGTATAAATAAAAGGTCTTCGATGATTGGTCAAAACTTTTAGAATCTTGCGGAAGTTCGACATATCAAATAATTAAATTTAGGCGTAAAATAATACAATGTATCTCTGGTGTAGAATCCGACGAAAATTAATACATTTCCTAGGAAATTAAATAAATATCCACTGACATTCACACAGCGCTATCTAGTCCCAAGTTAGGCGTGAAGCCTGTATTATGGGTATTAAACAGCGGATAAATATACTTATATATTTTTTTGTAAATACATACATATTATACATAGAAAACACCCAGACCATTACAAACAGACATGTTTATACACACAAATGTTTGAACTGCCCGGGGATCGAACCCTGCTGTTGGGTTGGTTGTTGCAGTCGACGCCTCAACAGCAACACCAAATGGGTTGTAAAAAATAATTTGCGGTTCTTTTTATTTTCCGGTGACATATATACAGCATGACATTGCCCGTTCAAAAATAGAAGCAAAATATCTAAGGAATACAAGCTATTTAGTTACAGCAGTGTGGATATTTAATATTTTACTAGTATATGAGATGAGCGGTGCTTCCCAGTCGGTATAGTGATTTGCCGCGCATGCATTTTTTATGTACTAATCCAGCCCGTGAAGTACTCGTCTCGGGATCTCGCGCAATACATCAAAATTTTATTGTGATAAAGTTAAAGATTGCGAGCCGGGAAATAACGGAGGTTTGAAATATTTAATACCTTTCACTGGCTAACAGGGTAGAGAATAATGAAAAAGCCAATATCTGGAGACAGTATAGTCTACAATGACAAAACATATTGTTACAAATATGTATATAAATAAACATGTCCTGACATACACATAGCGCCATCTAGTGCCAAACTAAGCATAGCCTGTAATATGGTTACTAAACAACGCATAAACATACTTATATACATGTTTTTCTGTAAATATATACATTGAAAACTTCCAGACCAATACAAACAGACATGTTCATACACACAAATGTTTGTACTGCCCGGGGATCGAACTTGGAACCCGTGCAAGAGCCAACATCTCAGCCATGACGCCAAATGGGTCTATATAGCTGACCGCGGCGAATGTGTTCCGCCTTAGAAGTTATTTACAGGCAAATTTTAGGTTATACCACGTCCTAAAGGAACGGCAGAGTTGTTCTGCCGGAGCGTCCTAAACAGTTGGCGAGAGCCGTCGAGACACTTTTCTTCACAAAGAACCAGCTGGGTTCCGACCGAACTGATCGTGTACAGACCAGATCCACACTCTGCGCATAATCCTCGAGCAGGCATCAAAATGGCAGAGGAAAATGTACTTGACCTTTGAAGATTTTGAAAATACTTCGCAACGCTATGGTGGAGCTTTAGCTGGGGCCGGCTTCGTGAAATAAGTCCTCGAGAAGATCACGAATAAAGGCCATTACAGGTAATAATCCTGTAGAGTAAGTCATGAAGGCCTCGCCTGTGAGGACATATCCGTCCATTAGGAATTCACAAGTGGTGTTCTGTCCCCTCTTCCCTTCCTTGTCGTCCTCGATGGCATTATGTACAAAAGCATAGAGCAGGTTTTTCCAACATCTTGGAAGACGTGGACTAACCTATGCCTTTTGAGTCAAACGCGCGGCGCCTTGCAAGCCAAACTGACTGACTGAAGGCCAGAACTGATAATCAACACCCGAAAGACCCAAGAAATTAAGTGCGTAATGATAAGCTCAAAACCTTTACACAGGCATAGTGGGAGTGGAAAGAGTCCGTAAGTTAGTATAGTAGTGTCGGAAACGGGAGGAACCAAAAAGGACATCGCTTCGAGAATCGCCAAGGGGAAAGCAAACTTCACGTAGCTCCGTCCTATATAGGACGCCATATATGTAGGATTGCCATATGGCAATCGCGGAAAACTCAAGATATTCCAGTCCAACATGACATCCTGCAGATGTGAGACTTGAAAAGTCACTAAAGACATCCCGCGTCAGCTCCAAGTCTTCGTCAATCACAGGTGTCTATTGGCCTGAGAAAATCTCCAACATTGATCTGTGGTAATGTTGCGGTGAAATACCGATTGATCAGCAGATCAAACGCCGAAAGTGGAACTGGATCGACCACACGCTCCGAAGGGATCCTGATCACATTCTCAGGAGAGCCCTCGACTGAAATCCTCAAAGAAAGCGAAAAACATTATCATCAGCTCATCAAACGTCCCCATCAAAGGTCCCCACTCAAGCCTACCCGTATAGGGTGATAGACGTCCACGCGGGTCCAGTGCGGGTTGGAAGACTTAAACACAACCTTTAAATCTTTTTGCAGACGTGCACAGGTTTCCTCACGCTGTTTTCCTTCACCGTAAGAGCGTCGGATGACGTACCTACATATATTTTTCGAAAATTTGAAAACACATTGGTACGTGGCGGGATTTGAACCTCACCCCTCCTCTCCCGTTAGGAGGTCGACAGTCCACACTATTGAGCCACCGACGCTCTCTCAAGCGAAAACATGGCCGCTCTAAATAATCCTGGCGGCGGAGATCATATTTCATATCTTTATTGCACTCCATAATTAATAATAATAATAATTGTTTATTTCATAAAATGTTTCATACAGTAAAATTTTCAGTGATTGGAGCCTCCTTTTAAGCAAATAATGCCTGTACCAGGAGACTCCGCTCTTCCATTAACATAAATAGCCACACGAAACATTAGAATAGTGTTACATCAGTATAACGATTAGAAGAACAAAAATATCAAACATAATTTGCTACAATATGTGTGTAAATGTGAGATGTATGTGATGATTTCATGTAGTGGAGTTTGAGTCGACGACGGTGTGAGACAGTTATGGAAGATGTGGATGTATGTACCTTTATAGTTATATTTGTGTGGAGCGTGGATGCGCTCGTGTGTAAAGTACGGTGTAATGTGAAAAGAATAGATGTGTGTGAACATAATATGTGTCTTCTTTTAGGAACCTTGATAGATTAAAAAACTTCTTATTTCACCCTTTGTATGAAAGTTTCGGTTTTTTAAAATAGTGCGTAAAATGTAAAGTTTCCTAACAGTCAGTAACCCACTAAGTTTATATAACTGATCAGTCGGGAACAGTCTATTTTTAAAGTACATAACTTTTATGAGGGCTCGATGGGCTCTTTCTAACATCAGGAACTTTGTCTTCAATGCACTGCCCCAGACAGGAATGCAATAGTTTAGGACTGATTGGACTAACGCAACATATACTTCCAAAAGAATATTATATATATATATATATTATAATTAACATAGATGTTAAAACAATATAGGTAAGATCATCGCAGAGGCAGCGTCTTTTATTTATAACAGATTATTTACCCTTGTGGTGTAATGGTAGAGATGTTGGTTGCTAGACCAAGGGTTCCCTGGCAATACAAACATTTATGTGCATGAACATGTCTGTTTGTATTGGTCCAGGTGTTTTTTATGTAGAAGTATTTACAAAATAAAAGTATAAAAGTATGTTTATCTGTTGTTCAGTACCCATATTAAAGGCTTTACACTTAATTTGGGGCTTGATGCCGACGTGAGAATGTCAGTAGATATTTATTTATTTATTATCTTTTATATCTGGCCTATACAACCCTGTGGCATTCAAAAAACGAGTAAATCTTAGAGCACATCTCTTCCACTAGGATAGTCCGTGCTCAAGAGACAGCCCATGATGAATAAAAAAACTGGATTCCAGGTACTTAAAATGTTAAGTTTACAACTAAATCAGTGAATTATGTATATGAAAACTTGTATAATTCAACAAACCTGTATGTAACATTTCATCAACATTCCTATGTGAGTTCACAAGTGATGTTTGCTCCTGGGCCATGTAGTCAACTGTGATAGCAGTGTGGTCATGACCAAAACGTCTGCTTAGCAGCTGTTCTCTGTCTGCCGCTTCCTGCTCCCTTCTCCGCCGCTTATTCTGAGCATTTACTAATGATGCCTGTACAAATAATTAATAATCATTATTTAATAATATAAATATAACACATATACCATCCATTCATATAACTTAACGTGTTAACAGTAAAAAGTGTACCACATGTGGCACACATAAGTTCTACACTGTGCTAATACATAAGAGGTCTTGAGTCAACTTTTCTGGTACTGCATGGACTACATAAGTAAATCTGGATCACCAACCTGTATATTATTTTACGCATCCATAATTTGATTGATTGATTTTTATTAATAAATCCATAAATTATAAAGATTTAATGATCTTAACTAATTTACTTTTCTCATGACCTTTCAGTGACTTCTCTTTTTCATAGGCCTGTATTCTAAACGAGACTCAAGTGTTGATCTTCACTAAAGTAGAGTGAGAAAGGGATACCACTCTATGCAATAAATAGCACCATTACTATCTAACTCAATTAAAGTAAGAATGAATGTTTAGTCTCGTTCTAAAATTCAGAAATAGTCACTGGCAGAAAAATATTTGAAAAAAGATTTTCTTAATGCAATTTAATCTGTAATTTGGAAATATAATAGTCTATGTATCCAGACATATGGGCATAGGCCTGTCTAGGAATGGTTGTTTGGGGACTATTAAACATAGTCTTCATACCAACTTACTCATCAAAACAATGTTTAAGCCAAATTGAGGGTTCTGTTATTATTGTTTATCCTTACATTGCTGCACCAGCCATGAGACATCTCTGTTGTAGGATTTCTAAATTACTCCCAGTGGTCAGTTACGTCACAAGTCACTCTAGAGCCTGACAGACTCAAAAAGCTGGTTAGGTTTAGTTAAATTCTCAATGTTCAAAATGTGTTCAAATTTTCTAAGAAACTATTAACATTTAATAAAGCTGTTATTTTCTATTTGACTCAATACCATTCAGCACTAAAGGGCAAAAGCAATTGGCTCACTTGTTGAAATAAGACTACTGCATAGACATTTACAATGCCAGAGCACAACAAAGGTGCTGTTTTGTGAAACAAAATGATTGGTACTTACAAAATATTTATATTTTAATACAAGCTTAGTGCAACCTCAGACTGTATTTCTACAAGTTGAAATTATAAAAGCAAACAACATCCAGAAAATCATACAACTTACAAAATGACTTGGCTATTTGTCAAATAAAGACATGTCCAGTTCCATTTATTTAAACAAAATCAATGCAAAAACAAAACAAAGATTTGATGTTTGCTGCTGCATTGATATTGTTAAATGCTTATAGTTTTATTATTTTCAACTGATATTAGGGTTATATGTGATATATTAATGAAATACATTAGATTTCTATAGTAGATATAATACAATTATTGGTCTAGAAAGAGGTATTGTTATAGTTCGGACTTACCTGAATATGTTTGCTATCATACTTTAATTGGTCCACTCTCATTTTTGCCAAAGGTCTCTGATTTATTGGAGTCTTGAATACATAAATGTCCAACTTTTCGCAGTTACTGAAAGTTCAAACTTATATCATGAATATATATGAAATAATTACATTAAGGATAAAATATAAATATAGTCTTCAAGAAACTTACGCATTAACACAATTTATTTTAGATTGTATTGCATTTTCAATTTCGTCACAACTTGCCGGTGTTTTTTCTAACTTATGGAACAGATCTGAAGCTTCTTGAATAAGTTGATTTGTTTGATGATATAAGGCTTCCATCTCTTATTTTTATAAATTATTAATTTATTTAAGTATAATAACTTTTTATTGTTAAGAATACTTTGCAAAATACATTGAAAATATAGAAATTTATAAAATGTCACATTGTATGGTATGTCAATTTGACGTGGCGTATATGTTGCGTTCGGATATATCGTTAAAGACCGCAGTAAATAATGCCAAGACTAGGTCCACGCCATGATTCTCCAAACAAGGGAGCTTCTTGTATAAATCTTTGATTTGTATAATGAAATGTCTATGTGCGATTAACCTCTTACACCATTTCAAATGTAATTTTTATTTTTACATTCAAACTGAAGAGTGAAAAGTTTTATATGAATACAACTTATGTCGGGTTTTATACCTTAGCATTAAAATTGGCATAGGCAATCAATATACTATGCTATAGTCTGTTATGCCTTCAAGTCATTAAGCAAGCTGTCAATCCGTAAAAAAAAAAGTTAACTTTCTCTTTTGTAGTGTGTATCTAATTTTGTCTGATTTCTTTCGAAACAATTCAACGAATTACTAAAAGTACGAATACAATAGTTCTATCTTAATGGTGATTATATCAAGTAACTAAAAGAAGTGAAAATGGGTGACGCGTGCCAAGCCTGTCTTACAAGAATCCCTCATGCTACTCTTATTGCCACTATAATGTGTTGTTTGGGCGTGGGGGTGTTTTGCGGTACTATGTACCGAGGATCGGCGCTCTCCATTTTAATGTTCGATGAAGTATTCCATTTTCGCTTGATATGGATTGAAGCCCTGCAGATGATATTTATTGTTGGAAGCGCATGTATGGCTGCACTTGGCTTCATGCTGTTGTGTTTGGGTTGCCTAACAACAGGTGCCACAAGACAGAAAGTGTACAGAGCTTGGAGAGCAAGAGTTGGAGGCCGAATATCTTGCGCAGTTTTCATGATCATTACGTATATTCTTACGTTTATATGGATAATTTTACTTGGATTCCTCGTTATAACAACTTTCCTTTTTACTATCTTCTGGAAACTGTGTTCACAACCAAGTAACATAAAACTACAGACATGTATTGACTTTACACAGTTCCACTTTATGTTTCCATCAACTGTCAAACAAGAAGATATGAGGATATGTGAAGCCCAAAGAATGAAATTGTTCTGCAAAGATTATGTGGAGAAAGCAGAGTTTATGTTTATACTGGCAATGGTTTCATGCATTCTTGTCATTTTAAGTTTAGTACATTATTTGATGTGCTTATCAGCTAATTATGCACACATCAGAGATCACGAGAAATTCCAGGAACTGCAAGAGCTGCAGTACCTTACCAACCCTGATTTACATGCTTCCAAAGATCGTTTCTAGTATATGGCCCGCGCACCGCTCCTGCGCTCACTGGAAGCAACGACAAAGATGTGACATAATTAAATTCACAAATTGCACCAATCATTGACCAAATGTAAGTGTTCACTGAAAAATTCAGAATAAGACTGATACCCAGTGAGTGGGTTATTAAAATGGTAGTTATAGTTAAAAGATGCTGTACTATTAACAAACATATCTAACATTTTTTCGGAAAGTGTAGGGATGCATACAGACTGTTTTGTATAAGCATTTAAGTAAGTAATTTTAAAAAATAAATTCATATTGGTTTTTCCTTCTATGTGATTGCAGCTAACAATTGACAATCAATATTAAAATCTATTCATTTGTTATTACAATTAATGTTTTAGCCATTTTTATGACACAGCACCTAGTCTAAATTGGATAACAGTTCAACTGTATAGTTGAACTGTTATCCAATTTAGACAGAATTCAGTATGTATTGTATAGTTTTAAGAACAACCCCATCAAACATGCACAGTAGTGCAACCTTCTTTATTTTATTTTAACATTCCTTTTAGTTTTTAGTTTGACACTTAGCACACAGAATTTATATTAAATAGGTGCTTAAAATATTGACATAGATTTTATGTGACTGTTTATTTGTCCCTCCATTGTTGATGTTGTGAAAAGTAATTAGCTGTTTAGTTGAAATTTATGAAAGTAGCCTGACTCATTTTAGTGTTGAAGATTACTACCATGATTCACAAATTGATTCATGTAAAGTACTGTATATGTGTACCCTTGACATTTTGTAAGCTTTTTCACTGTATGCTGTTTTTGTACAGTGCCAACTAGATAAAATTGTTTAAAATTGTAAAATTAATGGTCTTGCTATGTATTAAAGAGAATGATGTTCAAAATTTAGTACAATAACATAAATATAATAAAAGTTTAAAACATACCATAAGATTCATACTTTTTTATTATTTTTAAAACCAAATGAAACAGTACAAGGCTTTGTGATTAAAGTGTTTTATGAAGAATTATTGAACTACAAGTCAATTTACAAATTTCTGTTATTTTAATGACTTATTGTTCATACAAATATTGAACACTCATAAAAGTATGCTGTTTTAAGTATGTCTTACTCCAACCCAAATCTTGATCTTTTTCTATTTTTCCTAGTAAATGTATTGTGGTCTAATATTATTCTCTATGCATTATATTTATTACATAAAATATTAAACATTATACTTAATTAAATTTTGCACCTTTAAATGCATTTATGTAAGTATGTATGAGTTAGGTTACCTAGCCTAAGAACAAATTGTATTAAATAGGATAAGTTTTGTATTAATAAATGTTCATTTTTATATTTATCTTTTCTATCTGCGCCAACAGCGAGAAGTACATCCAAACAGTCTCTAATTTCGATACAGTCACGTCTAGTCGTTTTGCCTTAAAACAAACACCAGATTACCCAAGTGCCTTAACCATTATAGAACAATCACGGTTCTCACTAAATCGCCTAAGAGGGCCTTCGTCGTGATTCGCTGTAGGTTTCTTCAGTCCCTATTCGCGCGCTTTTCTCTAAAATATACTTAGCCCTCCCCTACTAACTCCTTAAGCATAGGTTCGAGTCTAGGTACAGGTAGTCAGGTACATATCTTTACAAAAAGGTAAGTACCTGTTTGGTCTCTGTAAGGACCTTATTAATGGTTCCTGACGTTAATATTAGGGTCAAATGGCCAATAAAATTAACCTCATTTTATTTAATGGACGTGCACTGGAAGTTATGATTAATTTTGTATGCACTATTTGTCTTGTCTAGGGCTGCATCCATCACTGCAAGATTTACGTCTTGAGTTCCTCCGAATAGTCTCGTTGGTGTCCAAGTAAAAATAACCATTATGTGAGGTACCTACCTACCTTCCCATTATACTAGGTTATTATTAACTACCACGCAGTAGGAGAGGCTACTTATCTACCATGCCAAAATTATACATATAAAGTTGAAGTTTGCAACTTAATACCTACCTATCGTGACATCTTTGAAACACAAGCTAGCAACTACCTAACCGATCTCATTGTGACCTCACAGTTGTCCTGTAAATGGGTATCGATATAGATAAATCATAGCGCAAAATTCTGTGATTTAAAAATCATGTATTTTCAGCAGCTTTTGGCCGGGATTAGAGTGTTGGCATCCTTAATTAAGTCTGGTTTTATATGCACTAATAGGTATGGCATGCGTCATTTGTGTCATGAATCATGAAGGTGAAATTCCCACCGACCGGGTGTTTCTACGGGGTAGTCTTTTTATGCGAGAGTTGCGTAGCCGGCATGAATGGGCAAGCTCGCCTGGTGTAATACCACTTCCTCATAGAAAACATGCGTGAAACAACTCTACGCTATCTATTATCGAGTGAGAGAGATTCCGGAGGCCTAAACCCCGTCCCCCTTCCCTATGTTTCCTTTTTCATCTCTATTTTGCAACCGACTTCAAAAAGGGATATTTGGTTATCAATGTGTCCAATTATTAGCATAATATATCTAATCTTATTTAGATACAGCCACACATAAAGCCAAGTTCACCTAGGTATAGTGTTCAAAAGATTATATGTAGGAACTTGCTTAATTATTTCAGTTTCAGATATGTGTTATTCTTCTTTTAAAAAATGCCACTATAAATAGTAACAATAATCACACTTGGATATCTAAATAAAATAATAGTTACAAAGGTCAATACCGGTACAAAGGCTTAATCATCCTCAGCTATGGCCTTGATATGTTGAATACCTACAGATTCACGTGTAAACTGGCTACACTACCGTAGCCCTGTTATAGGTACATACACTTTCACCAAGGAAATAAGCGAGCTTCCTTAAAGGCTAGCAGACGAGGTCGTCTGTTAACCCAACTTTAGTAAAGGGCTTGTCCTTGATATTTTGAAGCTTGTTCTGTTTTGTTTGCATAGGTCCGTGTTAAATGATATTAAGTAGTTTCTTTTTAACAATTCGCAAAGCATAGGACACTGCTTTTAATAAAAAATGTAGCGTGCATTTCAGAGTGGGTCTTGAACTTCCGCTAAGGGTTTTGCAGGGTAGCCTAGTATAGGTTTGGGAAGGATCCGTGCCGGTAACACTAATAGAGACTGGTTGACTCCGCAGGGGGTCTCGACGATATGTCCCACCGGCGGGAGCGGAATCTCAGTCTTGTGGTTTTTTAATATTATAAGTGATCGGGACGGTCAGTTCACCTGATGTTAAGTGACACGTCACACGCCTGTCCATGACAGATCAGAATGGAAGAAAAGTTCAGTTATTGTATAAAATGAATATCCTCGCCAATATTGCCCTGCACGACGCCCGACGTTAAATTGAACCTACCTGGTAATTTCACTAGCTACAGTTCCCTCATCCCGAAACACAAAAGCGCCTAACACTTCCATTACACGGGACGATATCTGGCATTGCGGTGGTACCTGCCTAAACGACTATTAAGGTACTTACTTATAGTATTTTTTATTTTTAACGCATTTGGCTAGGTTTATTATATTCCCAACTCTCTATTAACTAACACTAGTAAAAAGTCAAGCTTTTTGTGGTTGAAACTTCGATCATAGAAACTGTATGGTCGAAGGGTTGAAGATACAATAACAAAGAGGCAATGTTACCTACAACGACCATCAGCGCCGGATCTTCAATTTTTTTTGGGTAGGGCAAAAATTTAGAAATGCCGCCCCCGCCCTATTTTATTTATTTTTACCTTTATCATCCTATATTATTTCACTAATTTATATAATAATATAGGTCCCCAAATTGATTGACATTTGGACAAAGTTGCAACTTTTTACGCAGCTGTGATCAGTTTCAGAGATATTACATCTCCTTGTCTTACTCCTCGGTGTCAATGATAAGCCAATGGTAAGCTCTTCATGTACTCGGCCTGACATAGTAGCGCTCTCGTATAAACATCTCAACAATTCGATATAGCAGTAGTCAAGTCAGGCACCGTTGGAGGGAATGAAACACAGCCCAAGTCTCGATCGAATCGAAGGCTTTCTCATAGTCCACCAACGCCAAACATAATGGTCAGTTATACTCTCCGCTCTTCTGTATAACCTGCCACAGCGTATGTAATATGTAGTCTATGGTGCTGAAGCCTTTGAGGAACCCGGCTTGTTCGGAGGGCTGGAAATCGTCAAACATATGCGCGAGACGGATCATAATGACTCTGGAGAATAACTGGAAGATGTAGCACAATATCGTAATGGGTCGTTAATTCTTCAATAAGCTTTTAATATCTAAGATAACTCGTAACAGATGTAAAAACGGCAAGATTAGTTTATTTTAGTCATTTTTATAATGTAATGTCCACAGACATCCGAATATACAATTAGACTGGACAAGCCGCTAAGTTTATAGGCAGTCCCAGTGTCGCAATTTCTTTTCGGTTCTTACCTGTGAAAAGTTATTTATTTCTTGGTAAATTTACTGATTCATTGCGATGATGGCATGTTACAATTGCACAGGATGGCATTTTGGGAAAAAACGGTAATTTCTTCTAATATTCATGCGTCTTGACTCGTCTCACAGAGCGTAAACTGGCAGCCAGTGTATGCTCGTTGAGCTTACATTTGTCGCACTTAAAAACGCGGCTTGCCCCATCTCCTGTATTGAGAAATCTGTGGTAATGTCGTATGATCTACCGTTGTGGGGTACGACTGCCGACATTGATACAATATCACAAATATACAAAAAGAGCTTTTATCTACAACCTTAGACCACGTGACTCTCTTAAAGAACAGTTCAAAGAAATAAATTTGTTTTTTTGTAATGTAATTTTTGTATATTTTTGTCGTTCATAAGTGCTTTTTGTAAGCCTAATAATTTAAATAAATGAATTTTGACTTTAACTTATCATACCCGGAATATTAGGCTCTCTCCAAGCGGATACGAAAACTCGTTCGCAGAGAATTCTACTATTTCAATACAAGGTTAATTAAGGACCTTATTAAGGAGAACAGGGGGCCCAAAGTTTTCCAAAAACCACTTGGCAGGAGCATTCTGGTGAAGCTTAATATAGCAGATGGCCAACTACTCACATTACGCCAACAGATCCTGGAAGAGGTTGAGAAATTCTATGGATTTGTCGAGCGCTCATCAGTACAGACCGAAGACAGCGAAGATCTACGT
Source organism: Leucinodes orbonalis (assembly GCA_019425675.1). Lineage (NCBI taxonomy): Eukaryota > Metazoa > Arthropoda > Insecta > Lepidoptera > Crambidae > Leucinodes > Leucinodes orbonalis. The sequence goes on from PQWD01003124.1 coordinate 35,357, forward strand.
GCCCTACTAAGGCACCATTGTACGTAGGATATGCCGGATGTTGACGTTAGCGAAATTAGTGCAGCACTGAAGCAACTGAGAAATGAAAGGGCCCCGTGGGATGACGGTATTACGACAGAACTCCTAAACACCGGTGGACAACCCATCCTTAGGACATTAGGTGAGCTCTTTTAATGCCGTCATCTACCTGGGAACTACACTGGAAGCGTGGTCCACAAGCGTTCATTAAGAAGGGTGATAAAGCTCTCTTGAAGAATTATAGACCGGTAGCGTTTCTGATAAGCGTCGGTGGCGTCCTTCTCCAGATTGTCCAAGAATAAGTTTACTTGGGCTAAAACTTGACCGGCACAATTTCGGAAGGGAAGCTAGTAGGAGGATTCATTTGGGCTGAGCGGCATCAGGCAAGTTACATCAGATCTTCACGTCGACGATTCCGCAACGCTTAAGGACAAAAGTCTTTGAGAAATACGTCCTACCCATACCAACATACGCAGATGAGACATGGACACTGACTGCGGATTGGTTTTCAAAGTTACTCAACGAGCGATGGAGCGTGCTATGTTGGGAGACTCTTATACATAAAATCAGAAATGATGTATCCGCAAAAGAACTAAAATTACCGGCATAGTTCGCCAGATTAGCGAACTGAAGTGGCAGTGGGTAATGATGTCGCAGAACCGATGGCCGTTGGAGCAGACGAGTTCTGGAGCGGAGACCGCGTCTTGGCAAGCGTAACGTAGGACGCCCTCCGGCCCGATGGACCGACAACTTGCGAAAAGTCGCTGGTGGAGTCTGGATGAGAAAAACGGAGGACCGGAATATCTGGCGCAAAATGAGACCAATGTCCAACAGTGGACTGCGATAGGTTGAATAGAGAGGGAAAAGGTTTAATCACCTTTCTTGAAGAAGAACACCACCACGCCATTGCTCCTCACCTTTGGTGTCGCACCATCACCGATTCCGGAATTAAAAAGCTTCTGAAGGGTCTTAAGCACTGGCGTGCCCCCTACTTTCAAAAGCTCTGCGGTATATCCGTCGTAGCGGGGGTCTAATAACGCTTAAGCTGTTTCATAACCATCCTAACCTCGGCAAAAAAGCAATGTCATTAAAAAGTTACAATTTATCAATTATTGGTATTGATATTAATCAATTAAGTTCTATAATGAAATAAGACTACTCGCCTCAGCTTTTTCGAAGTCACACTGGATGAAAAAGGCGTTTTATTTCCAATTTATTTTGTATATTTTCTTAAAAAACGTGGTCGCTTGATGCAAGTAAAAGGAGCTTAATTGTTTATTTTTTTTTTTTTTTCAATTGTAGCTGTCCATCATGAAAATGATATAGCTTTAAAGCAGCTAAGTTGGCATCAATTAACATAGAGAAATAACTACGTAACTTTGAAATAATACACTGCTGCCCTGTATAGAGATCGACGAGAGAGTTTTCGTATACAGCGTCATTCCTCAGATCGCAGCTGCACCCGCCTGCTGACCGTGATCTGCGGGCGCCTATTTAGAACTATGCAAAAAAATGTAATGGTTCAGTAACATGCCTTACTCCGCGCTCCGGTTATCAGTCGTATTTCTATGGCCATGCACTTGTACTATTATTTATTCCGCGGGCAAGTAAGGTAAATGATGAGTGGTCCATTAGTCGGTTTGCCGCCCCCTGACCGTGCCGCCCGGGGCACGTACCCCGTCTGCCCCCCCCTAAATCCGGCCCTGACGACCATTAGGCTCGTGGTCGTTGATTACCTACTTGTAAGTAATTGAATTTTAAAAGCATATTACGGTTTTCCAATAATAAAATAAAAAGTTCAATTAAATTGAAAATTTCATAAAAATATATTTTCATACTAATTTCTCACAATTATTTAGCAAAAAAATGTGACTGACTTCTTTTGTGTCAAATCGATCCTAATGAGGATTATTTTACTATAGAAAGGACAGAAATACCCATAGCCATATAAAAACCATTTTTTTTCTACAATTCAAGTTTCTGTCTATGTATATCGGTTTTCAGCCCAACGTGCGACGCACATTTTGTGTGCATTCAGTCTGTTAAAAATCCGCGACGGACTTTAAGCGCGCCATTCCGACTTTTTGTGCGCCGCAGACTTGATCACACAAAAAGTGTGCCGTCTGCGCAGCACCTAAGATAAACAATTCCATTAATTGAAAGAGTCTAAATTAATGATGCAGGTTGTTTAAAATCCTCGTTTACTATAATGATTTATGTAGTCTCAATAAATAAGTTACCTGGCAACTCGGAGGACTCAAACTCCGAACGTGGCATAGATATATGCGCAGTTTCTCATACCTATAACGTCACTAATTCACTATACAAGCGACGGTTATGGAATAACGTCATACCCCCAATTTCTACTCGCATAGTTTATCACTATTTCTATTTATAGGTGGCAAAACATGTTTCATGTATTTTTTTAAATTGATTATATCAACAAACACACTGGTTCGCTTTCTCTTTACAGTAAGGAAAATTTAAGTAGAACCAGCATTATAATGATTATCAATCATTCAACCAGCTTACAACGTCCTATTAGACTGAGAGCAATCTGCGCTATCCATTCGCCCGGTGAAGCTGTAAAGGTCATCAGCAACCAACAGCGAAAAGTTAATTTAAGAAACATCAGTCCTTTAACACACAAATAGGGAAATGGGGTTTTCACCAACCACTCTGACCCGATTCGGGTAGGCGTTATTACCAATATTCACAGTACCTAAGTAACAAAAATGAAAACGTGGGAAATTGACCTTTTGTTAAAAAAAATCGGTAGATTTCATGATAAATACTGTAATTGTGCTATAGGTACGTGTCTTCGTCAAATAGAGTAGTCAATATAAAAAGAAAAATATTCTCGATTCCTTAAAGAAGAACAATACCTACCAGTAGCTCAACTTGCTGTATGTATGACAACGGGGAAAGAAAACAGTTCGATGAGTGACAATGGCTAAAGACTATCCCAATGTAGAAGTAGAGACCAACGCCTGAACCTGCCTTCCGAAACACAGAGGCACTCGAGACAATCATTTTGATCAACAGAACGCGCTAACCGCTAAGTTCGACTACTCATAGAGAATGGGGATGCAAATTCAGTGTAAATGTAGTCATTCAGTCTGCACTGCTTGACTAGGTCTATCAATAGTTTAGCTCTTTAATATACCTAGTAATTATTCGTCTGGACCCACCACAAGCAGTTGAGATAAGTTTGGGCCCACACGTCATGGATGGGCGTTGGGCCCGATAGATATCTACATACAACTTCATTTCTTGACACCAACAACAATAATTTCAGGGACATCTACTGTAATACACATACAGGGTGAATTTCGAATCATTGGCATCCATTCGACCTATTATTTTACTCATATTGTGGAATGTTTATAAAGGAACCATATACCATATAGATTTTTAATATAAGATTTACAAAATATTTATTAGATAAATAAATTATCGCATTGCATTGAGCAATTTGATGGTTTAGTATAGCTCGTACTACTTTATTCAACGCGCTCGCGCCGCCCACCCCACTGCACCTGCGGCGCCCTTCACCACCACACCACGCGCCCATCTCACCCCATATTTAATTAAAAATATTTATTTTAAAATAACATTTTTTTATTCTAATACACATAGATATATATATAATATATTATAAATATTTTTATTTACGCTACGCTTACAAATATATATATATATATATATTATATATAAATATATATATATATATAATATATATATATATATATATATATATATTATAATATATATATATATATATATATATATATATATTTATATAATATATATATAATATATATATATAATATATATATATATTTATATATATATAGATATTTGTAAGCGTAGCGTGCTAATTCTAAATCTATGGTAAACATAACATAACATAAATCAATTGCAAAGTCTTGGGAAGTAATATTATTGAAATACTATTTTAAGGGATTGCAGTAAGCTCCCAGTTTATTGAAATGGTTAAAAGTGGCGATTCGATTCTTCTCGAACTAACTGTTATTGTATACCACTCCGTGGTGGAGTGACCACAATCCTTATTAGCCACAACAATCATGACCTATAAATCCACTTATTGAGTTTAACCACGATAACCTAGGACATAGGACAAGGGCAGTGCGATAAACGCGCGTAAACAGCTAGTTACGTCTTTAGCGTAGCGAACTATTGACGACCCATTTTTAGCAATGTTTGAGACGTCGCGACGTCTACTACACTAAGGGTTCCGGGTTCGATTCCCGGGCAGTACAAATTGTGTGTGCATAACATATCTATTTATATTGGTCTGGGTGTTTTCTATGTAAAATATTCACAAAATAAAAATATAAATATAGTGCAGTGCCCGGCAACTGGGTTTTCTAACCTGTATGTCCACTTTACCAGAGCAGCCTTTTGTGCATTCTCCCTCCAGTTTGCAATTTCTTGCGGTACAGGACAGGTACCTTTCTCTAAGCGCTGTCTGGCGCCTCTCATAGACCACTGCTGCGATTTCAGCCTCAATGTCCCATAGTGGTATTCCAGCCAGAACACACGCTGCTTCGTGGGAGATAGGGCGATATCCACGAATTGCTCTGACTTTTGTAGATATTCTTTACAATTTGGGTGCCTGTCCACGCTATGCTTGGCGTTACGAGCCCGAACGACTTATCGCTGTTGGCCGCAGGTGGCCTTTACAGCTTCACCGGCTCACAGCCTTTTCTGGCGGCCATCGGTTCTTTGAGCTAAATGATCCATTCATTGTCAATTTAATAAATAAATAAATATAATAAATAAATATCCACTGACATTCACACAGCGCCATCTAGCCCAAGTTAAGCGTGAAGCCTGTAGTATGGATACTAAACAACGGATAAACATACTTATATATATATATATATATTTGTAAATACATACATATTATACATAGAAAACACCCAGACCATTACAAACAACATGTTCATGCACACAAATGTTTGTACTGCCCGGGGATCGAACCCGGAACCCTTGTGTTGCAGTCGACCTCTCAACCGCGACACCAAATGGGTCGTCAAATTTAGCCCTGAGATCTTCATTTCTGGTACGGTCGGTTCGTAGTGTAAAGAACAATAACCACCGTTCTAATGCGTGTTGGTGCAAATTATTGTATCTGCTGACGGGGAACTACCATAAAATTAATTTGTAAAGTAATTGGCATTACGCTTATTCAAGGCTCGAGTATTAAATCAATTTATTATAGAAGGTTTACGATCCTATAAAAATCCACTGTTTTAAATTACGCTCCTACTTTATTGGTTTAATGTAGAAACGCCATTTTGCTTAAACCCTTTTGCAATTGAGTTTAATTGTACGTTTCTCAGCAGCCCAAAAACACAGAAGCGCTTTTTCACTTGTAATAACTTGGTCTTCCCTCACTCCCTTACACAAAGACTGTTGTTTAAGATAGATAGTCATCTAAGATTAAAACAAAGAATAGTAGCTACAATCTAATCATCTTTTCAATTCTAAAATAACTAATAATTTGTTATTTCAGCTTGACACTGATGTGTACTTTTTCACTAACTAAACTATTGAACAAAGCTTCAATCAATTATTCAGGAATCTTCGACCAATTGTAAAAAATATTAGGTGTATTTGTTAAAACAAAAATACCTGGCTGGAATTCTCGATATGGTTCATCATCATCTAACTAAGAGAGAGAGAGAGAGTTTGGTTTTGACTACCTAACCTCAATACTTGTAGTATGCTACGAAATTACTTTTTTGTCATCAATTTTGTATTTCATTCATTGAGAAAAGATTGAACTGTTACCTTGTGTATAAGAATCATAATAATAAATGTAGTAGGTACAAATATAGTAATGAGTTTTATGCTACATAGAATCCCTTCAGCGCAGTTACCTAGAATACATTTCGAGATTCAGGCTGCAAAAAATAAGTTCTTTGTTTTGCTTAGAATAAATCGTAGACTAACATCGAAATCCCTTTTTTAGAATTTTAGATTTAAATTTAATGGATCATCTGTTTATTGAAGACTTACGTGATATTCTAGTCCGAGTGAAAGGTCGACACCCCTGAAAATGCCTGATTTAGCACGCAAAAAAAAAAAAAAATAAACGGGAAAATAAAGTATTCGCTGTCGAACGAACGTCAGTCGACTCACGTCATGAATGAATTGAACCTATCGACTTTGAAAACTCTTTCTCATTTCATCGAAACTTTTTCACGTATCTAATGAGTTATAATACAATGGCTGAATTACAACCGGAAATGGGATCATAATTTTGCATGCGGTCAAAATCAGGCATTTACAGCGATGTCGACCTTTAGTTCTTTGGTTTCTCAGTCTATATTCAAATAATTTCATGTATCTGATTCATAGGACTTTTATACGGCCGGCTTTCCGACTATTATGACAATTAGTCGAACGGTGACTCGCGGTGTCGCGATATTTAAAGCAGTGACGTCATAGAGACGCCATAGTTGCGTAACGTGTGGTAAATGGCTATTCTTTATTAATTATACTCCTTAACATAATTCAATAATGTGTACTTTGGACAGTATAAGACAATATTTCGCTGAATCATTTGCCTTTGCAAAGTTAAAAATATTATCTCGTTTTTATCGCCAATCAATTAACTAACGTCATTATTTCAGACCTAGCATTATTTACATGTACAAACATTCCAGCGTCATACAACACGTTGTAAATATTAAATTTACCGCATGTTGATGCTCATCATTGTTTGTACTCACAGACATCTCAATATATAATATGTATTGGGAATCTGTGTCTGTGCACTGGATCGAACGCAAAACCTTTGGCGTTATTTTTAATATAAGTTTGAACTAGCGAACTGTTAATAATTTACAAAAAAAATACACCTTGATGACTTTTTATATTGTTAGTATTAACAATGTTAATTTAAAATGCATTCAAGCATTAAGGACAAGTACTCGAAGTTGCAAACATAGCACCTATTGAATGCGTGACCTACTCGTATTATAATACTGTGAGAATTTCTTGTAATCGCCAATCATTAACAAAAAAATATAACATTGAATCAAAACTTTTGTACGAATTAAGTGGCGTATCCAAAAATAATATTCATCAGCCCATAAACGTCCACACCTAGGGATACGCGCCTACAGTACAAGTAAAGGGTGATTAGGTCTTAGTCGTCCAGGCGCTTTGAATCTCTTCGCAGGCGTGCGCGGGTTTCCTCACGATGTGTTCCTTTACCGTAAAAGCGTCGGGTAAAGGTGCATACTTATATGTAATTTTGAAAATATATTGGTTAGTCGCGAGATTTGAACCTGCACCCTCCAGATCGGAAGAAAACTGTTGTCACCGAATATCGCTGACGTTTCAAATCTCAATATGAATATTATAATCTAGAAGACGTTAATATCCGTGTTCGATCTTATTTATATTATTTCAATATATTAGAGATCGAAAACTGACATATCTACATGCATAGTGGGTTCTGGAAAGCTATTGTCTCAATCCCTGCGCATGAAGGCAATAGCAGTGGACGGCAGGGTTTTACACTAAATTCTACTTCAACTGGGCGTCGGTGGCTCAATAATATGGACTGTTGCCCTCCTACCGGGAGGCAGACCTCCCGGCAAACCTCAGAAGGTTCAAATTCCGCCACGTAACAATGTAATGTATAATACCTACGCATATTTATAAACATCCGTTTAGATACAAATTTATTTAATTTTATACGTTTTAATTAGGAGATTTTATTTTATTAATCACCAATATTTACATAAAAGTGAATACAACGAAAAGATAACCAAAAAAACACAGGACTTGCGAGTGTGCTCTGATAAGATAAACAACCAACAACAAAAAATATTAACGATAAGTTTTGATTTTGTAACCAAAATATTGCAACAAGAGAATTAATTAAAACATTAATCAATTGGCTCATTACCGTATACATTAAGAAATTAGGTAACTAATTTTGTAGATAAGCAATTCGTAGGTAAATCTTTATTAAGAAGACTGCGCACAGGTAATTAACAAAACGTTTCATATTTAAGTTTATTACTGTTGACCATAATTGGTATGTAAGCTGGTTTCGTATATCTGAAACGTCTTAACCATCGTTATTAATGTACGAATCATAATTTTTTCATTAATAATAATGGTATTAATAATGTAACAGTTCGTAACCTAACAGTGAAATCATGTAACGTAATAGAAAATGTTTGGATATAAATAGTTTTTACAAATCCTTGTAGCTGATTTTTTACCTAGTATAATACGTGTCTTAGGACGGCTGCGTTGATACATGAATCTCAACTATATATTCACATTCCATTTCTATATAATAAGTTTCTGATATATCTGTGTTCGGAAGGCTAACGAAAAGCTCTGAAATGTCTAAATACTGCGCCTTAACAAATTTCGCCAGAAGTTAGCAACTAATTTGTGGACTGATTTATTAAAAGCGACTTTTGTCAACGCTTACCAAATGAACTTTGCGTTCATCGTAATGAACTTTGCGCGATTGCCAAGTTCAATACGATGGTTTTCTTAGCTTACAATTTGCTAAGTACATTTTTTCCCTAAAAACAAGACTTAGTGTTGAGAAGACACTAACTAATCAAGAGAAATGAGCTGCGATGTTTTGTAGCATGTCATGTAATTTTATGTGTAAGTATAGGTGTAAAGATAGGCACCGCAACTGCATCCCCAAAAACACCGTGCGAGTAAACAATGCGGATACACCGCGCATCGTATACTTTGATCGCTAAATAAACAACATACCTACCTGTTAAATTATGCACGCCACTAACGCTCCATTTCCACTACTCGCAATGACCAATGTTGTGGTCTCGCATCGAGTGGACACGTTTTCGGCCGGCACAATGAACAGCGATAAACGCGCGTGGACATGAAAAAAAGGTGTTTGTATCGCAAAGTGGAAATCCCTCGGTCGGCCGCACTGATCTTATGAATATCAGTCAATTGTACCTACACCTCCGCGGCGATCGCGTCTGCCCTGACACAGGTATGTGCACATCGATCAACATTATCATTTTATAATAGCACTTTAACGATTACCAGTTGCCGGGTGTCGATGTGACGAAAACGCTTAATTGTAACTGGGTCACGCGATCTATATCACAAATAACGAACACTTTGTGTAGTCATTCAGTTTATGTCATTCACTCTTGTAACGCATACTATCGCTTAAAATGACGATATAAATTCACACTTTATTGCCTTATTGTTGAAGTGTTTGTTTCTATAGATAGGTGCATTACCTGTATCAGAAAATAATCACTTAAGAGTGTATACAGTGAATCGACGTTTGGTGTTTGTGTTCGTGATGTCTTTTAGAAGAAAATTTTCGTTTAAGACGAAAAAAAATTTGGAAAATACCACAAATGGTTCGTTGGTGGTGGTGCCTCCTTTAATTGATAATGAAAAGCGGACTAGTGTGGAGTCGTTACCATCCGTGACTACTCCGGACGGAGTCTGTGCGAGTGTCGAAATCGCGTCTCGCGATCAATTGTCCGGCGAGACAGTGTCGCAAGTGGTTGAAAATTCTAACGATAAGTTGGAAAGCAATTGCACTGAAATTAGTCAGATAAATGTATCGGAAGATAACGAACGCAGTGACCTACGTGACCTTGCACCACGGCCCGTATACCCGACCGTGAGTATTGATGTGGATCTCTGAGGAGATAATAACTCAAAAGGTACCTGCCTTATCATTTAAGAGATAACGATTACGTCACAAACTCTCTTGATGGCGTTATTACGGTGATTGAACTCAGTCTATGCATTTCCAATGTGCCCTCTATCTTTGTAACTTACTATAAACAAAGTTTAAATTAGAATATCAAATCAATCGTCGTGTTCGTTTCTACGTATTAGAATTGTTAATAAATCATTCAACCCTGTAAATAAAACGGTTTTCTACATGACGGTGGTAACTCTATTTCTGTATAGGAATAAGTTAACAAGTAAGTTTTTGAAACTTTGTTATAAGAAATTATTTACTAAACTTGATTACTTTATTATAATACGGCACATTCTTTGTGCTATTAAACTTTACTTTTATGGTTATTGATATCATTTGCGGGTTGAGTTTTGATTAGTTAGATGTTATACACACACAGTGATTATTTAATAAGTACCCTTATACGAGGAGACAAGGCGAAAGTCATGTTCTATAATCGTGTCATGCCACAATCGATATGCATCGATGGCGTCGCTCTCGAGGTTGTGCAGGAGTATATGCCTGGGCCAGACCATCCAACTTGGCCGGCATAACTTCGAGAGGCTAGTAGGTGTATTCAGTTGGGCTGGGCGGCATTCGGTAAGCTACGTCATGTCATAATCAACGATTCCGCAATGCTTAAAGACGAATGTACTTAAGCTATGCGTCCTACCCGTGCTAACATACGCAGCAGCAGGACACTAACTGCGGGATTGGTTCACAAGTTCAAAGTCACTCAACGCGCAAAGAGCGAGCTATGCTTGGTGTTTCTCTTAGGGATAACATCAGAAAAGATTTAATCCGTAAGAGAACCAAAGCTACCGACATAGCCTGCCGCGTCGGATCAACCAGTTGAAGTGGCATTGGGCTAGTCTCGTATGTCACAGACCCGATGGCCGTTGGAGCAAACGAGTTCTGGAGTGGAGACCGCGACTTGGCAAGCGTAGCGTAGGACGCCCTCCGGCCCGATGGACCGACGACTTGAGAAAGGTCACTGGTGAAGGCTGGATGAGGAAAACGGAGGACCGGGATATCTGGCGCAAAATGGGGGAGACCTACGTCCAGCAGTGGAGTGCGACAGGTTGAAGAGAGAGAGATACGAGCAGATATCACGACTACGAGTAGAGTAGTTATCTAGTCTAAAAGCTAGGAAGTATGATATTGATTATTACCTACGCAGATATTTGATTTTCTGCAATTAAAAAACATATTTCTGATTTTAAGGGTAATTACTGACTATTGGTGTAATATTGTTTATAATAATTTATTGTATAGGTACTTACACGAATACAGCATTTCAAAGTTGTAGTTAAGTTGCAAGTAAGTTATAATAATAACATTATGGTACAAAAATATTCTTCGTACAAAAACAAAAACCTGTTAGACATATTTATTAAGTACTTACTCCAGAGACACCAAAATTATGACGTCAAAACAAAGATAGGTTAATGAACTTGCAGACCGGATTCTGTCCTTTACCAGATATAAAAAGAACCAAATATCCTGCCCTACTTGAAATTTTTGAACGCTCATTAAATTAAAGTGCATTTTAAGAATATGCGCATTATGGTTTCTGTACGTTAGTACGGTTTTGAATGTTTACTTCGACTTACTATTGCACCTACTTCTCGTACAATTAATTAGATACGATAAACAACGTTAATGAAATAAATTGCGCTAAGTGATCATTATCAATAATAATATGGTTTGTAAGTAATTTACCTTTAGCTAATACAAGATTTTATAGTCATCAAAATACGATTTGTTTATTTTTACACTAAAATATTATTATTAATAAGTACAAGTTAAAGTCTGCAAGCTAGCCAAGTAACCGCTTTTTACTTAAAATTAAAAGTTTGTTTTGTATGAGACAAGTCCTTTACGATACTCAGGTCTTTGTTTTGATATCAAGTTGAAGATTTCAAACCGGATAACGAATCTTCTGGGTGTTGCGCTTTTAACACTATTCAGAATAATTGTGCTAGCGATATTATCTTTGTCAATGTTATTTTTTTGAAACAAATGTAGACGTTTAAGTAAAACGACTTTCTCAATAAAGGAAGATGATGCGTACAATGCATGAGTCGGCTTTCATGTGAAGCGGGAAACCCAGTATTCAATTATTGGGCGATCGTAGATGCTACCAGCAACCTTCAAGCGCTGACGCAAAACGGGTTATGTGCGTTTTATACGTGATCATGACCCTTCCTTTTTGTGATCAATAAGTAAGAACTTTTTGCCGGACAACCTTCATGGTTGATGCGAAAGTTCAATTTGGCGGACATTGTTTAACGCACAGTTATGTTGTGATTACTTGACTTTTTCCGTGTCATCAAAAAACAATAAATTAGTTAGTTGGACCTTTGTTTTAATTACTGATATCCTTGAGTTTTCTTTACATAACTAGAAGTTTCTTAACTCAATTGGTACATGGGAGACTACCCTAGAACAATAAAAATATTTGACTGAAACTACTGATATTTAAGTATTCCTTCGAGGTTATCTTATGTTTAACCTACGTGAAATAATAATATATTCAGTATAAATAGTTCTTAAGTAAAAAAGTAACACGTCATGTATATATTATTAAAAAACACAAGAAAATAAAACACATGTTTTTTTTTTTAATATTCAAGATACGGTATCGTTTACCTACGTAAAAATATATAAGTCTTGAGCTTTATTTGTAAAACCAATCTTAGACCGTTCAGTGTAGAATAGTACCTACCTATAGGGTTAGAATTTGTTGGGCAAACAATCTGTTGCAAAACTTACAATTTTACTCTAATAATTTATTGACTGGCACCCATTTTATTGTTTTAAGTGGAATATCGTATCGTTTTAAATAAACTGATTTCAATATAATTTGACTAAAATACCGATTTCCGCCTTTAATTAGGTCGTCTCACTATCAAACTAATACGATTTGAATACAAAGACTGCCAGTAATTGCGTAATACTGCAGCAACGTTTTTAAAAACATTTACTTGGTAGTAAATGTTTTGAAAAACGTTACTTATCATATTTGGTTTTATAGTATACAAAACGTACCATCTTAATTAGCTACAAAGTTTTTTTTCTTCACATTATTTATAAATGCGACGATTAACTTCCTATGAAATTCCACCGAAATCAATCTTACTGATCGAACGTGAAATAATAACATTTTTTTTATTCCGCCCATCAATATATTATACATACGAGTATCTATTATTAAACATACCTAGTGAATCAACTTTCCATGTAAAATTCAGACAGACACTAGTAAAAAACCTATTGTATTCTATCAGTAATAAATTAGTCGTAGATTTTTCAATCATTTTCAGTATCGTCATAAACTATTGTTTCCATTGATTGAGCTTCACTCTATGTTCATAGGAAGTTTCCAGTTTATATATAGTGTCAAACCGGATTCAAAGCCGTTTTGTGGTTTTCCAAGAGTAAACTCTAATAGTAATAGACACGGTTAAAAACAATTTGATTGATATTTTATATAATTTGTCTTCATAATGAGCTGTTTGCTATTTGTATTCAATGCTTTTTGCCGGATTTGCCTATAGCGCGATTAGCTTGGAATCAAAGGTCGCAAACTCGTGGAAAAAACTTAAGGATGTTAAAAAAGAGCATGCGTACGACTTGTACGAGTATATTTATAATCTAATTTTTGCATAAGTGAATGATATTTATAAGATGTTTCAAGCATATTAAAACACTTTTTTTTTAAAATAGTAAAATGTAATGAAATCTACAACCGCAGTCACAGATACATGTGAAGACCCGTGAAATAATTACATGTAAAGTGTTATGCACTTCTGTGTTTCGATAAAGGGCATTTTAAAGTGAAATGAGTGGATAGAAATTACCAAACCGAGCTTCGGTTTCAAAGCAGGATCTATATGGTAGGTAATTAATTCTTGAGGAAATCTTGAGAATAAAATTTTACGACACCTAAGTTCGGACCAATTTTCTAGATACGAAGAAAGTTTAACGTTGCATTTTCCGTTCGAGTAATTGAACAAACTTTGCCCGATTGGTTTTTTAATGGTCAGTTTAAGTGTTCCCAAAGCGTGCTGTTACAACGTTACTAAAGCGTACTGAACGAATATTATTATATTAGAAATTCCAATTCTCTCATTGGAAATATGTTAAATGAAACGAGACCATGTTTTCTGTAGTCAATTGTATGAAGCTCTGGCGTCTAGTGGGTTATGGTCCATTTGTCCTAAGAAGAAGGTGCAGTAGACTATTATACTAATATCAAGAGGCTTTTTTTTAAGATAACCCTGAAAATAACAAAAAACAAATATAAGTGTATGAAAATTGTGCTATTTTGAAACTTTTTGAACTTATTCAGCTCGGGTATTGCCCAGCTGTGATAACGATAGTTAGAGTGGCGGTCACTTGTGAAAGCTCTTGTCAAAACACAAATACCCTGACTTAGTCTCTGCTTAAAGAAACCAGACTGCTTTATACATACGACCTAAGACGTTGTATTTTCTCAATCAACGCTTACGACAGTATGTCATAGCGTGGTGGCTCCTGTGTCATGAATTTATAACTACTGCGATATTTCAAAGCTCTTAATTTAGAGCACAAGTATTGTATGAACCCAAAAAATTTAACGTTCTCTGTGTTCATCTATTTATATTATAATAGGTAGGTTCTTATATATAGAAAAAAATATATCCGCCGTCGTCGGGGTTATTTAGAAAACGGTCCTGTCCAAATTGCCCGTGTCTGAGTGTATTGGGTCACGCGACCAATAATTTCGTCTCGTATCTCATGATGACACACAATCGGATGTATCCCTACTATGAGACCAGACGAGTCGATTGGTATGTTTGATAAAAATACCTATAAATGTCTATCACTTCAGCCGACCACTGTTGCTCACAGGTCTCCTTGCGAAAGTTAGCTGGGGGAGGCTGAATAAGGAAAGCCAAGAATCCGTATTCATGTTCAACAATGATTGGCAAATTACACGTTAAGACGTTGGCTCTATCTATAATCTGTTAGAGGTCGCATAAAAATTTGGTGTACTATTTGATCTATTTGAAGCTAAATATCTTATGATGGTAATAAACAAAAACGCGCCCGCATATGGAGATTCAGCCTAATCTCTTCATAACGATGTGGTGGGGAGTCCAGCTCCTGCAGTGGGATGTAGTTTGCTGGTCGAAAAGACAAGAGTTATAATTATATTAATTTTCCTTTGGTTCAGGTCATTTTCCATACCGGACGGCTTGGTAATGGACCCGCTTGCGCCGACAGCGCTCGCGGTCTCCAACGAGTTCATGGACCGCCTCGGCAGCGGCCTCTCCCTCCTTAGGGATCATGGGAAGAAAGTGCAGAAGGTAAGACTTCGGTTTATTGCAAATTATCGAAAATACTATAAAATTGGGAATCAAAATAATACCCATATAGGGGTTCTAAATTATTTCAGTCATTGTAAACGTACCTACCTTTGAGTTTTATATAAATCTATTAAACAGTGAAGTCAAACCTCCTATCAAAATCCTCCTGGTCATTTTTAAAATGTATATACAACAACATAAAAACCATTTATTTTTATACATATTGAAGACACGTTTATGTGAAATAGTTCTCGATTAACGATGGGATGGGATGGATTACAGTTAAAAATGGCTCGAAATTACAAAAAATACACACGGTGCTGCTCGTCATTTCTATTACCTGAGCTTGGCTCGACGTGCTACTTAAATGTTTTAAAGGTCACGTAAATCGAGCCTTAGGTTTATTTAGCTTAGTATGATTTTTGTAAAAATTAGTACTTTCAATTTAATAAGGAATAGCAACGAACTAAGTGCAAAAATGAAACATGTTTTTTCATTTACTGGAAACCTCCTTAGAAGCTGTAATTGCAGAACGCTCATTTTATTACATAACCAATTATATTATTAACTTTTTGGTACTTACACAAATTTAAAACTAAATCAAAAACTACTAAATTATGTACCCATTAAAATTTTTATGAATTATCGTAAACGAAATTGGTACCTTACTTTCAAAAGCGCTCCAAGCTCAACACAGTGTGGTTAGTATGAGACCCAATTATCTACGTCAACAAAGTCTCGGGCACATTGTGTGCGCTGGTGTCCCAGACTATCCCACTATTATCCCTAATGGGCCATTTCCTCAGTTGCAGACGTCCCATTTTCAAGTTACCGTAGCAACCATAATTCTGTGGCGAAACTCTAGTTTGAGTTATGTAAACTTATATGAAATCGATAGGAAAGTTGTAAATTTTCTGCTGAGATCCTATTTTTAACCTGTTGCACTCCACTGCTGGACATAGATCTCCCCCATTTTGCAAAAGATATTCCGGTTCTCCGCTTTCCTCATTAAGCGACCATTCGAAATTCGTCGGTGCATCGGGCCGGAGGGCGTCCTACGCCACACTACGCCAATACACGGACTCCACTATAGAACTCGTCTACTCTAACTGCCATCGGTTCCGCGACATACATCGTGTGACCGGTTCACTGCCATTTCAGTTTACTGATCCGGCAAGCCATGTCGGTAACTTTAGTTCTCTTGCGGATAACATCTCTGAGTTTAAGACCCCGGGCATAGCTCGCTCTATTGCCCACTGAAATTAAAAGATCTTCATAACATATAAAATAGTTATATCATCATTTAACATTAGGTCCTCTGAGTGAAACCCTGCATACATTTTTGAACTTAAATCCCCGTTCCAAATTTAGATCGACCTTTAGTGACTTTTTATCAAAATCTTATGGCAACATCCTCATGCGTATTTTACCCTATTGAGTGCATACCTATATCCATTTTAAATATTATATCCATACGAATAAACACTTAAGTAAAGGATGCATAAGTATTATTGAACTGCACTGTAAGTAGTTAGAATGTTCATTGTATGCACTCCATAAATAACTTTGTTACATACCTACACAATTATATCATCAATTTTAAGCTGCATCTACCACTGTAACCCAATTTAACTTAAATGAATGTTAGAACTGACAGTAGTGCATTAATGTTATATATTATCCTCCAATTCCAGATACTTAAAAACAATTTTGGAAAGCTTTGTAAATCACTTGATGAACGGAAAAGAGTTGTAAATTATAATGCATCTCGTTACTGCTACTTATGTCGCTTTGTATTATATTTAACTGTAAAATCTTGACTTCCCTGATAAGAGTGATGAGAGCTTTTTCACAATGATTAAGTTGTTTACTTCACTTGAATTAGTAATTACAAGCGTTTTATTCATTTTACAATGACGCTCGTCAGTTATTGCAATTTGGAACGATTTTTTTACTTCTTACCTAATTGTTGAGTAATTTATCATTATTAAAAAGAGAGACCATTGCTTTATTTTATACATACAGAAGAATCGCGTGAGAACCCTCGAGAATAAACAATTTCAACATTCCCTTTTTTAAGTATTTTTAATATTATAATCTAAATAGGTACCTAAGTTTTGTTTTTAGGCAAAGTTTAAGAAGGTCATAAGATGACTCCAATAATATTTAACCTTATTATTTTTTCAGTACGTTATGAAAAATCGGAAATTGGACATATTAACTAAGAGATCCTTGAAGTCAGTTGTGAATGTGGTGCTGGTAGAAGCTAAAGAATTACCTGACGTACAGTCGAGCGGCTCCAACGGCCTCTACTGCAAATTCAAGTAAGTAGTTACTGCTGCCTCATTTCCGTATTAAGCAATTTTTTGTGCTAACGGCATTGTCGCTCGATTACTGTAACCGACGTAAACAATCGATTGACTCAAGGCGCAATACTGCTGTTGTTTACGGAGAAAATAATTAAAATGTATTTTCGTTCTTTTTTGCAATTTTCAAAATCTATTTTTGTTTTTCTTAAATAATTGAATTGTTGTACTTAAGTATTTATTATTGTATTTTGAAGTTCAGAAGTTAAGCACTGTAAGCCTAAATTCAATATATGGATTTTGATTTTAATGAAGGGGCAGTGCACTGCTCATGTATAACGGAGAACTCGGGTTCTGGAGGCAAGTGCAGATGAAGATTTTAATTTAAAACTTTTACCTGCAAATACTCATATTCATATCGGTATAACAATTTTAAAGTATAAGGTATAATATGAAAACGTCCCCGTGGTCCTAAACAATCACGAGCGTGTACGTAAATGATATAATAAAAATGTTAATAATATGAGTAATCATGTTTTCATTTACCGCTTTGTCATCACTGTTTTTATCTAAATGTTAATCCTGAGTGTTTACATGTACAAGTAAATTTATAAAATCTTAAACTATATTAATAGCATTTATCTGTAAGCTTTATCTAACGTAAACAAACACATTGGCAACCTGTATTCACAATTATCAATTTCATATAAATAATCATTTTAAATATTACTAGCGACGCGCGCCCTGTATTCACGCTGGAAATATTTTACCATTTAGTAGATCCCTTTGACTGCTAACAATCCAGACACAATAAATAAAATATTGAACACTTATCAGTCACCAGTGTCTGACATGGCAGTCAATATGTTAATTGTTTATTTGAAAATATAATATACGTAGTTTATATCATCCGGGGATAGTGAAGCTTTTCAGCGATGATTTTTTGTAAATTGGCCTGGAAGTTTCAGTTTCAGACCCTATTCAATGCAAACAGCCAAATCTTTCATCTTTGTCAAATAAATAGTTTAATCTTTTTATTTTGTATCTTATATCTCGGACGAATGTCAGGTGTATTGATTTGAGACCTAAGGCTTCGAGCCTGTGGTCCCAAACTGGAAAGGGCTCAATTTTGTATTCCACAATTATAATTGCTTCTGCGTCTTGATCCACAAGTACCCCCAAATAATCGGTGAGAATGTATGCTGGATGTATTTGTTTTATTTAATTTTTTTGTATATTTCCATTTTTCCAACATTTGACAAATCTTTTCGGGGTCAAAGGAGATGTTAGTTTCTTATATTGCTTGATCAATTACCAAAATTCCGATAATTTAAACCAAATCCTTGTTTGTACGCATATTTTGGTTTATCAACTCCAAAATGAGCTGACCGTTATTGAACCCGGAACTTATCGCGTCAAGCGATTATTCAACGGCCTTGTACAAGATCATCATATAAGGTCGCACATTGAATTGCTTTCGTTGAGAAGATAACCATGCACCAGTAAATAGTTTACTTAATTTCGTATTTACGTAGTTTTTCTCGTAACGTGACTTTTATTAGTTTTTCAAAACTTTTGTTTTAGATATTTAGTTACTAACGAGGAAAACAAACAACCAACTAACAATTTATCTATACAAATACATAAACCAGCTTTTATGGTAACTTTATAAAAGTGCCCTTATTACATGCACACAAAAGAACAATACATTGGTAGTTGCTTTAGTCCGCGGCTTCGCACGCGTTAAATTCGGGATAACACGGTTCCCTTTTCCTGGTACCTACTTAAAGAAAACAAAATATTATTTTACACTGTTTACCATCCTACCTTGAAAACTACGAATAGTCTCACATACATTTTAACCCCTTTTCTTTCAAGGCTTTTGGACCAGACAAATAGTCTGCATACAATTTTTTAGCTTTTTACCTCAAAAATTGCGGAATGCTTTATACCACAGACATTGTATTGGGAAATCTGTGCTCTTTACAAACTACCATCCCCATTTTAGGGAAATGGGGAATTAGAATTAGACAAAAAATAGCCTATATTCTTCCATCCTTTCAAGTATCTCCACTAAAAAATCACGTCTATTAGTCTTTTCGGCTTATCGTGAAAGACGGACAAACAGACACATTTATCATAGTAGTATGGATTAATAAGTATAACTTAATAACTTTTTCATCTTATCCTAGAACGGTTAGACGAATTTTGACGTGACTTTCATATCTAATAAGGTGTTATTTTGAGTCAATTAATCGACCAATCTATGATAATACAGGGCACATGTCTTCCCACGCATCATGGTTACGTGGAGATGAGACATAACCCACCACGTTGGTTTAATACGTATCACATTCCATAATGCGTATCGTATTCCAATTTAAAGACTATATTCATAAAACACGGTTCAAATTATACACCAGTATTGTATGCTTAAGAAATATCAGCTATAAATACAAAATATATGAAACCTTTTTCAAGCCCTTATTCTATTTTTAAATTTAAATTGTGTGTTTCGGCTATTGCTATTAATGTAACCTTAACCGGCACCTCGTTCAGTCTTAAAGTTTAAACACAGAGTCAATATCAATACGTAATTGCAGAGAACGGGCATAATAAAGCCCTAGACAGGGTTGCAAATTTCCACGTAGAATCATCATACGTAGTATTTTATCTTTTATACTTTTGGTATGTATTTAGCTTCCTAAAATCCTAAAGTATTCACTTTAATATTACAAAATTACCGAAATTTCGAATAGTGCGACGTTATTGTTACTGTTTCCGTGACTGTAGTACTGATGTCCCGGTTACTTTCGGAATTTGCCCCGAAGCCCAGAGTCCTCTATCACAAGTGTATATCTAAATTTGAAAATTAAAAATGTATATCTAAATTATAAAACTTTCGGAACTTGTGCCCAGAAGCCCAGGGTTCGCTATCACAAATGTACCTATATCTCAATTATAAAAATAAAAAACACAGATTAAAATCTACTTAAACTTCTAAATAATGATAAATTTCACGATTTAATCCGAAAGGTCTCATGAAGATGAGCATATCTTTTAACTTATAAGGCTGGCACCGCATTTTTGTAACCTCTGGCTATTACACTTTTGACCTAGTTTGCCGTAGCTATACTCGAGGACCCTTAATTTTTATTGATCATATAAACCCTGACATAGCTTGAAAGAAAAGCTGTATTTAAAAATTATAACTATTGAAAAATCTTATAAAAACTATATGACTAGTATAGAAAATAAAATTGAACCTTATTGTCCACAGATTGGGAACAGAAACCTACAAATCGAAACAGGTGGCAAAATCGAAGTCATGGTGCGAACGTTTCAACATGTATCTGTACGACGACAACAACTTGGAGATCACCGTTTGGCACAAGGGGAAACAGAAAAATTTCATGGGACGGTATGAATGATATAAATGTACATTTGAAAAATTGGGAGGATGTGTTTGCTACGTACTGTACTACAAATCTATTTTAAATTGTAAAAAAATATCTATTTTTTCTGTTTAAACTTTGGTAACTATATAAGAAGTTTTTATACTTGTTTTTTATAGGACTCGTAGCATATATTATAGCCTATAATGCCAGGAATTGCCATTTCGGTACCTACAACACAACATTGATTTAGATACCTTTGAATTATTGGTGTCTCTAATCATTCATGTTCACGATAATTGAATCGTGGTTTCGTGAACTAAGTTTCATTCAAATCCATTTTCACATATGTAAAGGTTATTTGATGAGTAATCTGGTATTAAAACAACTTTCACTGGACTTACCTGTAGTTCAAGTGACACTTGGTTAACCACAAAGTTAAATAAAACTTCAGAATCAATAAAACAATGTTAACTAAGGCCACCTTCGGGGAAATACCAATTGATTACGACATCAAGCCTCGAGGCTACATCTCGTGTCAAGGTATAGGGACTTCCAAAGTTTTTTTTTTCATATCCGTTGTTCATACGAAATATAATCTTGATTAACACTAACTTTACATTGACATAACAGACTGTAATAATCATCTGCTACTGATGCTATTTTGTACGCGTTGATAGACGTATGAGGGGTGGCAAGCACTTACTATAAATGTCTAGGTTTCATGAGAAAGCGGTGCTAAATATGTTGTCCCTAAGCCACCTTTAACGGCACCCTCGTAGAAGGGTTGGTAAATTAATACCACGGCCTCACAGAATACCGTGTAAGTAGTACCCTAGGTAATACGTTTCACTGCTTAAGGTTTCCGGAAGCCCCCCCCCCCCCTACGATGGTGGTGACGGCATCGTTACCCATCAGATGAGCTCTCCTCGTTTTCCCGATATTTCATAAATAAATAAAAAAATCTAATCTGCCGTCACCATACGGAAATTTTGGCGACATCTTATTGCATGCAATGGCTGCCGTATATTTAATAAATCGTCATCAGCAGCCGATTAACATCCCCAACGAGGTCCGAGGGTCACAGCCGACCCGTAAAGTGTTATAGGCCGTAGTCATCCATGCAGGCCCAGTGCAGATTGTTCAACTTCACACACAACCTTTGAATCTCTTCACCGGAGTGCGCAGTCCTCACGATGTTTTCCTTCGCCGTAAGAGCGTCGGACATATAATTTCGAAAATTCGGAAAGACTTTGGCACATGGCGGTATTTGAACCTGCACCCTCCAGATCGAAAGGTCCACGTCAATGAGCCACCGACGCTCTAACATTTAACTTTAATATTATGAATCTAATCCGATATAGGTACCGTGGACCTGTCACGCCTCGAGAAGGAAAAGACCCACGATCTGTGGCTGGAGCTGGAGTGTGGATACGGCAACCTTCACTTGCTGGTCACAGTCAACGGCTCTGCCAGGTGTGCTGTCGCTGACGGCATTCCTACTACTAATGGCATCCAGAATACTTCCTTGGAGACGAATGAGTTTGTAAGTACTCACAATTAATAAATATATTTCATCGTCATCACAATCAGCATATATGATAGATAGATAAACACTTAAATGCTTACAGTTTTTAAAAGCTCATATAATTTAAATTATTATAAATTCAAACGAAACAGTTGGCAAAGGCGTGCTTATATCTTCCAGGAAACCTTTATATAACAAACAAGTAAATGAAGAAAGACAAGTTAATAATTTATTTAAGCTTGTAATGCTTTTATTGCGTAGATCTCCCCGCACAAACGATTAATTTTGGGGAAATTTGGCCGTAACCAACCACATGCGCCTAATGCAGATTGGTGGGTTTTAACCCTTTGACCGTCAACGACGCCTTAAGACGCCAGACACAATAGATTTTCTATTCTTATTTTGATAATAAATGATTCTGTACATGTTTGATAACAAATGATTCTGTACTAAACAC